>DF358218.1:0-14220 GCA_000787875.1 Solanum virginianum
CTTATCTTTTGGGGATATATGACAATGATTTTATGCATATGATTACTCACTACTCCACTCGTACCTACTATGATATCATTTGCTAATTTCTGTGCCGATTGGTTATCGTGCGCCTTATGATATACTCCGGTGTTATGCTGTGTTTGGGTGAGTACAGGGACGACGATACGTAACGCCTGGCTCACCTATGTTATTTCTGTGATGTGATATATGACGGGGATTTGGAGATGTGAAATGTTTTGGTGATATGCTGTGTTATGGCGCCATTGACGAGTGGGCGACTATATTTCCTGTGCCCTATGCTTGATTTGTATTCTGAAAGTAAACATTTTAATATTTTTGGATATGCATTTGCCTTCCATACTTGTGTTTCGATTATTACTCAGATTTATATTCTGTAGATTCAGCTTTTATACTTAGTATGTATTTCGTACTGACCCCCTTCTTTGGGGGCTTAGTACGTATTTCGTACTGACCCCCCTTCTTCGAGGGCTGCATTTTATGCTCGCAGGTACCGACGTACAGTTTGGTGACCCACCAACTTAGGACACCTTTCTGCTGTTTGGAGTGCTCCCCCTGTTTCGAAGCCCACTTTTGGTATACACTCATTCGTTGCTTTGTATATATTTATTCGAGGGTACAGCGGGGCCCTGTCCCATCCTATGATTCTGTCAGTATGTTTAGAGGTTTGTGGACATATATGTGTGAGTTGTGCCCAGTCTATTCGATGAGATTTGTGGGATATGTATGTTGGGCGGCTTTACCCGCCATGACAGCCTTGTCGACCTATATATATATTGCCTAGTCCGTTTGATTAGACTTGCACAATGTGTATGTTAGGCGGCTTTACCCGCCATGGCAGCCTTGTCAGCCCGTATATGTATATATATTATTCTGTGACTGTGTATGGTCTCAGTTGGTATCTTCTGATGTGCAGTGTTATTTTGGGATAGTCCATAAAACAAAGGAAACTCTGCCCAATCTTTAAAAACATATAAGTCATCTGTTTGTAACTTGATTTTGTGATTGTGTTTGGGTGCCCAATCCGGGCACTAGTCATGGCCACGGGGTTGGGTCGTGACATATACCCTCATCACTGCATGGATCAAACTTACCTAAATTATCCTTACCATTGTTGTGAATAAAACATTTGCAACCAAAGGGATAGAAATAGCCAATGTTTGGCTTCTTACCATTCTACAACTCATATGAAGTTTTCTTTAGGATGGGTATAATGAGACACCTGCTAAGAATGTGATATGCAGTGGTTACCATTTCAGCCCAGAAGTGATGAGGAAGAGCATTCTCACAAATTATGGTTCTAGCCATATCCTGTAAAGTTCTGTTCTTTTGTTCAACTATTTCATTTTGTTGAGGAGTTCAAGGAGTTGACAAATTATGCTAGTAATCTTCTTTATTGCAGAAGTTTTCAAAAGCTTTGCTTTCGAATTCTCTACCATGATCACTTCTGATAGATGTAATGTAGTAGCCCTTTTCTATCTGTACTTTCTTACGAAAGAACTCAAAATTCTTTAAGGTATCATCTTTGTTAACTAAAAACATTACCCAGGTAAAGTGAGAATAATCATCAACTATGACAAAGGCATACCTTTTTCCTCCTATGCTAGCAATTCTAGTAGGACCAAAAAGTTCCATATGAAGGAGCTACATGGGTTTAATAGTAGAAACAATATCTTTACTTGGAAAGGAATTTCTCGTTTGCTTACCTAGTTGACAATCGTCACATATGTGTTCCTTGGTCTAGTCGATCTTGGGTAAACCAATGACAAGCTCAAGTCTAGCCAACTTTTCAATAAGTCTCATGCTGGAATGCCCCAACTTTCTGTGCTAGATCCATGGATCTTTTATCATTGAAGCTAGATAGATCTGCTCAGTAGCACCTTTAACGGAATCAAGGATATAAACATTTTTATCCCTGCTTCCAGGAAGAATCTCTTTTCTAATGTTGTCATCAATAATGTATCTAGTCTTTTCGAATCTCACTTCTAGATCAGTATTACATAGTTGACTGATGCTCAATAGATAGAACTTTAATCCTTTCATAAGGTAAACATTTATGATGTCGCAAGACTCATTGAATGAGATAGTGCCAATCCTAACAACAGTTCCAGTGGAGTTGTCTCCAAATTGAATCTTTTTGCCCTTGTAATCAATAGCAAATTTAAACAGTGATTTGTTGCTCGTCATATGATTTGAACATTCATTGTCAAGATACCATTTCCCCTTTTGATTTTATGCGATGTTCCTGCAAAATAAGATTAATTCTGATTTTAAGGTACCTAAACATTTTTGGGTCCTTTTTGGTTAGAAGTACCTTTAACTTTCTAGACTATGTTAGATAGCTTTGAGTGACAAAATCGACATTTTGTGATCAGGTTTTCCACAATAATGACAGGATAGTTTGCCTGACTGATCAGAACTAGAATGACTAAGAAATTCGCTTTGAGAGTTAGTCGACTTGAAGGATCTGTTTTGATTGGAAAATTTTTGAACATTTTTCAATTGATTTTTAGATCAAAATTTTCTTTATCTTGTAAATTCCTTTCAACAACATAAACTTCAAGCTTAATTTCTAAAGAATTTTTTTCAATTTAAATTGATCTAAGATATTCAAAGGATTTTCTTAAGTCTATAATAGTTCGGTCCAGTAAAGCTTTTAATTTAATGCAATTCTTACAAAAATCATTGTTTACCTCGCTAGTTTCACCTATTTCCATGAAGCAGACATTTAAAGAGTCCTCTTGATTATATGTAGATAGATCTTCATCACACTAGCTATTAAAAGCTTTATTTTTGAATTGTCCTTGAGGTTGTCTTCTGTTGGCTTCAGGACATTCACTTGTAATGTGTCTAAACTTATGACATTCATAGCAGCTACCATCATTTCTGTTAGAGTTAGTAATCTGTTTGTTCATTGAATAGTTTTACTTACCTCTCATCTCGTTCCTGTTGTGCCTGAATGTTTCCATTACTGATTTTGTAACAAGTGCGATTTCATCTTCATTCAGATCTTGTTCATCATCTTGATTTTCATCAGTGGCTTTAAATGCAACAGATTTTTTCTTTTCATCCTCCTTCCCTTTTTTATTCAAGTGTTTTTTCTCAAAGGCAATCAGATCACCTTTAACTTCATCATAAGTGAGGTTTTTAAGATCCATGCTTTCAAGAGACACAACTTTAGCATGTCATTGTGGGGGTAGGCTTCTAAGGATCCTTCTAATGTGCTCAATAGGAGGATATTCTTTGCTAACAGCCTTAAGTTCCCCAATGATTTTGCTGATGCAAGCAAACATACTTTCCACTGATTCACCTTCCTTCATTTACAATAGTTCATATTCATATACCAGTAGATTTACAATTATTTCCTTGACTTTGTCAGTTCCTTCATAGGTGACTTTCAATTTGTCCCACATTTCCTTGGCAGTTTCACAACTGGAGATCTTCTCATATTCCTCTCCATTGATAGTATTATAGTGAGCATTCTTTTCCCTGGAGTTGATTTGAATGACTTCCATTTGCTTATTTGTGTAGTTCTCTAGAGTAGGTGTGACAGGTGGTTGGCTGCCTTTAGTACTTATTTGACCTTCAGTTATTGGTTTGTCCATAGGAATGGGAATTCCACACAATTTGATGACTCTCTAGAACTTTACATCATAGGATTTAATGAATGTTTTGCATTCTTCTCTTCTAGTGTAAAAAATATTTCCCATTGAAGTAGGGAGGTCTGGTTTGAGAAGTTCCCTCTTAAAAGAAAGCTCCAATTATTTGCTGTTTGTTTGCCATGATCTTTTCTCACCAAAGGCTAAATAGAAGACGTAGTGAGATTAGACTCTAATACTAATTGAAAGTGTGTGTGGGGGGGGGTGAATTAAATTTTCTTCCTTTTTTAAAACTTAAACATGCACTCAATTAGTCATCTAATATAACAAGTAGTCGACTAGAACTTATTATATAAAAATGCAGAAATTTAAATTGCTTAAAAGGAAAATTCAACACTATATATTTTTATACTACTTCAGATTCAATGTGAATCCTAAGTCTAATCCCCTTGGGTTGTAAGAGATATCTCTTCAAGCCTTTTTGTAAAGTGATAGTTACAAGAAATGAACTTAATCTGCTCTCAATATTTTTCTTTTTTTCTTCTTACTTTTGATACAGTCCTCTCTATCAAATTTTTCCTCTTTCCTCTCTGCTTTTTTTCTCATAGTAAAACTAAGAGATTACAATGATTTTAAAGATAAAGTGCTTCGAAGAAGGGCTTGATTGCAGTAGGCTTGTATACTTCTTGAGATATCTGAATGTCTCCTTTTATATGAAGAGATGGCATCCCAAGGGAATTGATCCTTGGATTTAGGGTGGATGTCTTCATCCAAGGAGAAGGGCAAGACTTAGGATAGGCAATATCTCTGCAGATTGATTTCTAATTTGATTGTGCAGGTCTTCAATCATAGAGGTCTTCCTTGATCTCTTGATAGATCATTGATTTGCTTTCATTTTCTATGTTGTTTGATCTTGATTGATATGATTTGGATTCTTTGATTCTTGATTGATTCTTGATTTATTTTCTATTTTCCATGTTACTTGATTGATAGCATTTCCATATCTGTTGATCTTGAGAATCTTCTTGTAGTTTACCATCTTCAGATTTTGCTGATGCTTATGTCATGGGAAAGATTTCCTTGCTGATCTAGTTTAATCTTATTTCCTTCTGGGGTTTCCTTGCACTGTTATCACTAAAACAATTAGCACTAACACGATTTTATAGTTCAATCCTCCCCTAAGCCAGCTATGTAGTTATTGAGTTTGAGTTAGGCTTACTCTTACTCAATGCGGTTCTCAATACTCTCCCTAAGACTCAATATGCTCAGAAGACATCAACATTATGGTTAACTTATTCATCTAGTCTCATTGGATATTTGTCAACTCAATTCATCACATCAACTATCAATTCTTTGGTTACATTCATTTAAGGTTCATCTCTTGACTCATAAAGTCTCTATCTTGCATCATTCTAACTCATAGCATTCAGAAAAACAAAAGTAGAGTTAAGAGATTCCATAGACTCTTTAGGCTCAAATTATACTCATGCACACTCATTTAAGTGAAATATTTAAAAATAACAGGTTCATGTAGAAAAAGTATAATTACCTAATCCAAGCATTTTACTTCATAAAAAAAACAATTAATGCAAGATCATATAGGAATACACTAGGATTTTAAAAAAACATTCATGTGAACACTCAATTCACTCACAACTCCATCAATTTGGGTATGGAGCACATGGAAGAACATAATTCATAATTTGATTATCTCTACATACCTAAAAGTTTTGAATCTTGAAACAACTTGGAAAAACTCACAAGATTATCTTCAAATCCCATCCTTTTTCTCCGTTGGGACCTTGCTCTATGTTGGAGAGGCTGTTTTTCTGCATAAAAAGGTTAAACTGTTTAGGGATTTATTTAGGTGTAAGAACATCAAGTTTAAGCTTTGAAATGGTGGGAAAAGACCAAAATACCCTTTCTTAAAAAGCTGTCAAAGTCATCTACGGACCCACCTGCGGCTTGTAGAAACTTCTACGGCCCACAGAACCATTCTGTAAACTTTTGTGCAAATTTCAGGGTCTCTAGATTGATTCCACAAGCACAATCTATGGGTTGTAGAAGTTTTTCGAACTGTAGAAGGATCCATCAAATCTGGGACCAAAAAATGGATTTTCAAGAGTTTTTACCACGAGTAACAAATGGGCCATAACTCAAACCAACCATAACTTTTGACTCCAGACTCTAAATGAGATGAAATCAGTTGTGTTGGAAAGCTAATTCAAAGACCCTTCATTTGGTATTTGAACATATCGGCGTAAATACTTTGGCCCGAACAACCATGAAGCTAATTATGGTCAATCAATTAATAAAAAAACTAGTCGGGGTATTAAATGATATGTTAGTCAGAGTAAACAAATTTATATTCCTAACTGACTTTATAGTATTGGATTGTGGCCTTGATAATGATATGTCTATCATTTTAGGATGACCATTTTTGGCTATGGGTTGAGCCTTGGTAGATGTCAATAGTGGGAGTATGAAATAAGTGAGCTTAAATGTTGATAAAGCTTTACAAGGGCCTGATGATTTCCATATAAATACTATTATTGATGTGGTTGATAAGGCTATACAAAATCTTGGTGATTTAGCTTATATTTAGGGGCTAACTTAATGGTCAAAATAATGCTGAATTATTGTCAAGAGGATATGAATGACTATGATAAGGTGATAGCTGCTATAATAGGAGATGGAGGCCAATTAAGAAACCCAATTAAGCTTGATATCAATTTGAAAAATCGGGATACACAACCAACGAAACCATCTATTGAGGATCCACCAATGTTTGAGCTAAAAGAGCTACCGATTAACTTGAAATACACTTTCTTGGGTAGCAAGAAAACCTTACAGGTAATTATTGAAGCTGATCTAAAGGAAAAACAAATCAAAGTTGTTGTCAGGGTACTCAAGAAACATGTTAAAGCCATTGGATGGACAATAGAGGACATTGTGGGCATCCCCTTGAGGATTTACACTCATAAGATAAAACTTGTTAAAGGTTGTAAGCCCACTGTTGAACACCAACACAGATTAAATCTGCCTATACAAGAGGTAGTAAAAAAAGAGATCATTAAGTGGTTGGATGCTGACGTGATACCCCTAATCGATGATTGTAATAGGATGTAAGACCCCACTTATGCGGAGTATGAAAGATGCAAGAAGTAAGACTTAGAAAATTTGGATTGTAAGCTTTCACTTGGGGGTTTACAACCCGTAAGATGAAGTAAGACCTATATATAGGTTCATAGAACCTATGCAGACTTGGTGAAAATTAGTATCTTTCAGGATTTTAATCTATGACTTATCAGATGACTCATAAAATCATCTATGAGTTATAGATTACGTCATAGAATATGAATCAGAGAAGGGGGTCTCTAAAGTCTAAAAACACCATCAGATGAAACCCCTATCTATGGCCTGCAGAACGTTCTACAACCTGTAAATGGGTCTCATAGACATATCCGGGCAGATTGTTTTCCTTTTGGTAATTATATTTCATTACCAGATTTTCAAATTGTGTACAGATTTGACTTAGGATATGTACAAGGTCCCATTTCCAAGTCTTTCTATATTTTCTTTTCCAATCTAGGAGTCTAATTTAAGGGTAAAAATTTAGCCTACACATAGTATCTGCCAGTTTATGGTACTTTCTCTACTATGGACTTCTTGTACAACTAATCTTATGATCATCTAAGTAGTTCTTTCCTTATGTTGAAAATCTTGTATTTCCTTTCTTGCCATATGTAATACAAAGCTGCTGCCATTTTGATTCTATACACTTCTACATGAGGTGTCTTGTTTGTTGCATGATTTGTTGCCCACAGCAGTTCATCCTTCCATCTTTTACTATTGTGATTGCTTGACAGCCATGTTAGTAGTGTTTGCCATATTTTCCCAGAAAAAGAGCATACAAACAAGAGATGTTGATGAGATTCTATTTTAGCTTACATAGACTGCAGTTTGTATCATTGAGTATACCCCAGTTACCTAGTCTATCCTTTGTATATAGTCTCTCTTATATTGCCAGATATAATATGAACTTCCATTTAGGACTACCTAGATTGTTACATGTTAATCTCCTCTATAGGACTTTAGGAAACTCCCCTTCTAGGTTTTTGTACATTGCCTTGATGCTGAAATATGTTGCCTCCATTGTACCAATTATTGATATGGCTTTTTCCTCCAACCAGTGTCTCGCTCGTATGATCTTCCTTACTATCTAGGAAGATTGTTTACTTCTCACCTCCCATGGCTGTCTTCCTTTGATATAGAGTGTATGTATCCATATAATCCACAATTTATCTTTTTTCTTATAAATTCCACAAATGTTTCAGGATAGCAACCTTATTTCATACATATAAATTAGTGATGTTCATTCCTCCTTCTACCTTTGGCCTGCATATTATGTCCTATGCTACCAGTGCTTTCCCTTTTGTTTGCACCTCCCCTATACAGAGAAATCTTTTACATAGAGCTTTCACTATTTGAATGATCTTCTTTGGCATGACAAAGACTTGGGCCCAGAATGTTTCCACAGCTTCATACACACTCTGGACTAGCTGTAATCTTCTTGCATATGATAGGAACTTTATTGTCCATGTTGTGATCCTACCCAATATCTTATCTATTAATGCTGGCATTGTCCTACTGATAAATTTTTGGAACTCAAAAGTACTCCCAAATATATGAAAGGAAGTGAGCCTTTTGTGAATCTTGTATGGTGTAATATTTCTTGTTGAACACTTTTTGAGACACCCCCAAAGTATATATAACTATTTTTCTAGTTTTCTATAAGCCCTGAAACATTTAAGAATTGTTGGAAGCATTTATCTATCATTTTTGCTGATGTCAATTCCCCTCTACTAAATAATAAAAGATCATCCGCAAAACATAGTGGTATAATATGTTTCTTGTGGCATCTGGGATGGTATTTGAAGTTGCCTTTTGTCCTTAGAGTATTCAGGAGCCTATAGGTAGTCCATGAATAATACAAACAGGTAAGGTGATAAGGGATCCCCTTGTCTGACTCCTCTTTTATCTTTAAATGTTGGACTTGGACACCCATTTATCTTGATATAGTAGGTTACTATCCTAACACAACACATAATCTAGTCTATGAACTTTTGTGGGAACTGCAGACCAGCTAACACCTATTCTAAGAAATGCCATTCCATAGAATCATATGCTTTTTGCATGTTTATCTTGAACATATACCTAGGTGAGATTCCTTTTCTGCCATATCCCTTAATCAATTCATGACTTAGTATCACATTATCAGTTAGCATTTTTCTAGGAACAAAAGCTGCTTGATTTAGATCTGCTAGATAATTCATAACACATTGCGACCAACTTGTTAGCACTTCTAAGATGATCCTATTTATAGTAGTACAACAGAAAATAGACATGTAATAGTTGATGGTTATGGGATGTTGTACTTTAATACTAAATAAAACACTTAGTCATATTTTAGCCCCCAAAACACAAGTCCCAAACCCTCATTCCAAGCTATGGTTCTTCTTCAAGGTTCTTTTTTAAGCTTCAAGTCTCCATCTCCAATCTTCACCAAGTTCATCCTAAGCTAAGGTATGTGGTGTTGAATCATTGGGTCCTTTCACCTATGGTGCCTAAATATCCTTTTTACCAATATTGCATGATTTAAAATTGATTTTACATGTGGATCTTGTATATTGAGAAATTTACTACACAGTAATTTTAGTTCATAAAAGTATGATTGTTTAAGCATGTTTTGAGCTCTAAATCTTGGATCTAATGTTTGATTTGATAAGGGGTTTTGACGTGAATGTCTTAGGGGTGTTGCAAGGTGTTGATTGATGGTTTTATTACAGATTTTCTTGCATGATTTCATCTCCAAATTGCACAGTTTTTACGGTCATTACACACCCCCAAGTGTTTGATAAAATGTCCGGTTAGGGTTTCTTATGGAAATCAAGGTCCAAAGCATAAGATATGAGATGGTTGACTATATGATGATGAAATGAGCTTATGTACATAATGAATCCAATATAAAGTGTTGCATTAGACCATAATCAACCGAGGTGGGGTTTGTACTCATCAATCGAGGTGGGTTTTGTACTCATCAACCGAGGTGGGGGTTTGTACTCGTCAAACCATATAAGGGGTTTGTACTTCACCACCAGGGTGATAAGGTATGATTATTATTAGCTATGTGAGGGGTTTGTACCATACCACCAGGGTGATGGGGTGAGATCATCGAAACCGACCAAAGGGTTTATACTTTGGAAATCTAGCTTAGTCTATTCTACATATATGATATTCTATAGTTATGATATTCTATATGAGCATGAGTTACTTAAGCATGTTTCACCTATGTATTGTTCATACATGCCATCTTGCTATAATATGCCCATTGCCTATTGCTATGTGTTTTGATCATGATGTTTATTTCTTGTTGCATTGCATCCCACATACTTAGTAAATTTAAATATACTAACACATACTCTTACCTACATGAAATCACCATATAGGAACTGGTGCTCAAGTTGATCATTCTCCCCCTCCTTGTGGCTAGTCGGTGCTATTCCAAGCTTGTTGGTAAGTCCTCCATTTCAAGGACCTTAGTCTATGATTGCTTTTATCTATGTATCGAGATAATTTCTTCTATTCTATTTTGAGTGAGCCTGGTTACTTTGTCTTGGCCCCCGCTCTATCTATGTATTTAGATGTGTTTGTTGGATAAATTGTGTAATTATGATATGAGCCATGACTCCTTGTCTTTGATGTTAATGTTTTGGCAAGCTATCCCTTAGCACCTTTGCTCTTTATACCTATTTTATGTCCTTTACATGATTCCACAACTAATGATGTATAATGATATGTTAAGAAGCTTGATTGGGGTTCCTTTGGGTTCCCTATTCGCCATGTCACGTCTAGGCTCTAGGCTTGGGTCATGACAATGAGTGTCATACCGCTATGTTGATAAATGATATGGATTTGTTCTGCCTCATGACTTATGCCGAACAATTTGAGGGGGAGAAGCTTAGAAAGAAGAGAAGTAAGGGGTTCAAGAGGACTTGATTTGACGACGATTTCCAAGAACAAGAGTCCAACGATGCTCCAAACAAGAGGTTGGCTATTGATAGGGTACCTAACTTAAAATTACAATATGGCAATAATGGGAGAAGTAATGCTAAGTGTTCGAGGTATGGAAAAAACCATGGTGGCCTATGCTTGAGGAAGACCAATGCTTGTTATGGTTGTAGTGAAGTGGGTCACAAGCTAATTCATTGTCCATATGCTCGAAAAAGGCATAAGGGTGGTCAATTTCAAGAACAAGATGGTCATGTGAATCAAGAGGCGCAAGGTGGCCAAGGGGGTGCTCCATGACATAATTAGTTCTGTGCTCGTCAAAGAAGGCAAGGGGTAGACGAGGATCCCAGTGTTGCTATCAGTATGTTGAAGTTTCCTTTGACCTTGATATGTCTGCATGGGAAGGTTCGGGTGTCCCTATCCCCTTCATTATTCCTTTTGTTTCTAGTGGGCTACATGTATGTTCTCAATTATTATGTGGACTTTTTGGTGTCTATCCGATTAGTGAGTCTATTGTTCCTAGAAAGGTCTATGGAAATTATTTCGTGATCATGTTGCATTTAGGTCATGACTAATGATTTTGTTGGATTAGATATGGTGGATTTTGATGTCATTCTTAGGATGGATTGGTTGTATGCATATTGTGTCTTCATTGGTTTTAGAACTCGTAGGGTCAAATTCTAATTCCCTATTAAACTCATCCTTGAGTGGTAGTGAAGGGGTAAGTCCATTTTTTGTCTTAAGGATAATTAATCTCTAAGGTTTGTATTTATCATCTTGTAAGAGCTAGGGGTGTTGAACCTAAGTTATTTCTATTGTGTCAATTCTGGTGGTCAATGAGTCCTTGATGTCCTTTTCAATATTTTGAGTTTGGAGTAGTGTCTTTTGGTGTGGCTACTACCCGATTATTTTTATAGGTCTCATGAATAGGGTCTTTAATCCCTACCTTGATATATTGTGGTGGTCTTTGGTGATGGAATGTTGGTTTATTTCTGGAAGTGAGAAAGAGCTTGTGAATCGTTTAGGGGTTATATTGTGAAATTTGAGGAATGTGAGGTTGCTTGTTAATTATGAAAAGTAGGAATCTTTGGGTGGCAAAAAGGTGGTTGGAGGAGTTCACCGGCTTGGTAGGTTGGGTGAAGTTGAGAATGGTGGTGTAGTAGTTTTGATTGTTTCAAATTTTCTTTGGTTGAAGGGGTCTAGTTAAGCAAGAACTTAATTCCACCTTAATAGAGTTGGAGGTCTTGGTAAGGTATGGTAGAGAGGTTTTATCCCAAGGGGGAGATGGTGACTTTTCTTTTGGTACTAAAATGGGTTATGTGTGTTTGAAGTAGATTAAAAAGGATGTAGTGCTCATCAAGGCCCTTTGGAAGAATCACTTAGTCGAAAGTGTCATTCGGGGAGCCGGAGGGGGCACGGAGAAGCAATATCTGTATCTCTTTCATTCTATTCAAGCTTATGATAACACGTCAACTGCTTTTTTTATGATTCCAAGTCTTATGTTTCAACCCCTATGTCATTTGCATGCATTCATGTTTGTGTTGACAAGTTAATGATGATTTTGACACTTGTGTTGAGATTTTAAAAATGGTGTGTAAGTACATTATTGCATTCTTTTTGGGGCTGATTTTCATAATTACTCTTCTTATGTACATTTCTTTGACATTCGTGGATGAATGTTCTCAAGGGAGAGATATTGAAACGACCCAAAATTACCCGAAGATATGCCTCAAAAGTGTTTTAAATCATATTTTCCATATATCTCAAAATCTGTGCATGATATCAAAAAATACGACTTCGTATTCTTGAACAGGGGAAAAATTGAGTGAGAAATGGGTCTAACTCCGATTTTAGAGCAACCGTATCAAAATTTGAAAATCCCAAGTTTGCAATTTCCAGAGAGGTTTCGCGCCCTAGGCACGATGCGCCAAGGGCGCGCCTCTATGTATTTTTGTGCTTAGTTTTGTGGTTCGGTCCAAAACTTTTAGGTCTTGGACCTAAATCTTTCCACATGTGAAAATAACTATACTTAGCGATATTTCACCTTTATATCATTCAAGACATTCCCCAATACTCTCTCAAAAACTTAGACTAATATTTCTTTCAAAATTCAAGTACCAAATCTACTTCCGGATCTTAAGGAATTCATCCAAACTTGAAGTCTCCATTCAAATCTTCATCAAGGAATTCTCCAAAGTCAAGGTATGAGGGTTTCAACCATTGGGTCCTATCACCCATGGTATCCAAACTTCCTTTTTACCTAGATTACATGTTTCTAAGTTGGTTCTACTTATGATTTTCTATTATGAATTTGACTATGAACTATGCTAGGGTTTTGTAAAAGTGTGACTGTTTATGCATGTTTTGAGTTATGAATCTTAGATCTAATTTGAGATTTAATGAAGGATTTTGATGTATATTGCATGGGGGTATTACCAAGTGTTGGTGGATTGTTTTGCATTGAAGTTACTTGCATGATTTCACTCTTTAATTGCATGGTTTTACACTAGCATTGCATACTCACCAAGTGTTTGATAAAATGGCCGATTAATGTATCTTGAGTTGTTAAAGAACTAATGTTTGACATATGAGTTAAGTGACTTTATAGTGATAAAGTGCATGTATATATGTGTTGAGTTCATGAAATGAGTTTATGGTGTTGCAAGTTGAATGCCTTGTTGAGGGGGTATCAAGCCTCAATCACCTTGTCGAGAGGGTGTCAAGCTTCGGTTGCCTTTTTGAGGGGATATCAAGCCTCAATCACCTTGTTGAGGGGGTGTCAAGCCTAGGTTGCCTTGTTAAGGGGGTACTACGCCTCAATCATCTTGTCGGGGGATGGTATACCCATACTACTAATTGAGGGGTATGTACCTCAATCACCCTTTCAAGGGGAGGGATGCCTTGGAGTTCGAGTAATGGAATGTTTGGTCTACGATGATGGTCTATTACCATATATATATATTAGGTTCTATACAAGCATATGATTTTACTAGAATGTTTTACTTCAAACATTGATCATGCATGCCATGTTGCTATTATACTATCCCTTGCTTAGGATTATGCATTTCGATTATGTTGTCTATCTCTTATTGCATTGCACCCTATATACTTAGTACATTCAAACATACTAACACATACTCTATGCCTACTTGATATTATCATGTAGGAACTGAAGCTCCGTTTTATCATCCTCCTACTCCACGTGGCTAGATGGATTGTTCAAGTTAGCTTTTGGTGAGTCCTCATGTTCGGAGACAATATCTATTTTCTCTCATGCATATGTTTAGACTATATCTTGTATATTTGGATTACATATTGTCATTATTATGAGGGTAAGCCTAGTTGCTTGGCTTGGGCCCCGCTAAGTTCTACGTTTAGAGGTGTTGTTGGACAAGTATATAATAATGCTATAAACTTGATTCTCTTAATGTTTTGTGAAATGAAGGTTTTCCCTTAGTCCCTATGCCTTTATTTCTATTCTTTTATTGTTGTTTAATTGCTTCTGCAACCAAGGATGTGTAATGATATG
>DF358218.1:20333-31499 GCA_000787875.1 Solanum virginianum
AAGGCAACTGGAAATGAATTTGGCAATGTCCCTCTTCATCCCCACTAATACACATCTCTCAAGTCTCTATACATTTTGGTGGAACCGGGGAGAATAGAGTAAGAAGAATTATGGGCCTCATCAAGGATCTTCTTTCTCAAATCATCAACACAAGGTACACACAACCAACATTGGTACCTAAGGGCACCATCTTCCCCTTGGGAGAAAACCTCTACTTTCTCCTCTTTCACCAAGGCCTTCAATTCAAGCACAGAGAAGTCAAAATCTTGTTTTGCTATCATCTCATTAACCAATGAAGTCTTAGACTCATCAACAACAACCAAACCATCGTCACCAACCTCTTCCAACCTAACCCCAATCTAGCCAATCTATGCACCTCCCTAGCTATTTCCCTTTCACCACCATCAACATGAGCTAGGCTACCTATGAAAACTCGACCCAAAGTATCTGCCACCATATTTTCCTTATCTGGATGATAATGCACACTCATGTCATAATCTTTGAGTTGTTCTAGCCACCTTCTTTGTCTCAAGTTGAGATCTTTTTGAGTGAAGACATATTGGAGATTCTGATGATCGGTAAAGACATTAACATGCACCCCATACACATAATGACGCGAAATCTTTAATGCAAATACCACAGCGGCTAACTCTAGATCATGGGTAGGGTAATTCCTTTCATGCGCTTTGAGTTGTCTAGAAGCATAAGCTATGACCTTACCATTTTACATAAGTACACAACCCTAACCGACTCTAGATGTATCACAATACATAACAAAACCCTCAAGCCCATCTGGTAGTGACAATATAAGAGCAGACACAAGCCTATCCTTTAATATTTGGAAGGTTCTCTCATAATCATTGGTCCATACAAACTTATTCGTCTTTTTAGTTAATTTTGTCATAGGGGAAGCATTGGAGGGAAACCTATTCACAAATCTTCTATAGTAACCCGCAAGGCCCAAAAAGCTCCTAATATCCGACGGGGTCAATAGTCTAGGTCAATTTCTACTCACGTTGATCTTCTTAGGATCCACTTTCATGCCATCCCCCGACACCACATGACCCGAGAATACAACCTCCTTCAACCAAAACTCACACTTGTCATATTTAGCATACAATCTTTCCTCCCTCAATTTTTGCAACACAACCCTCAAATGGTCCATATGCTCCTCCCTGCTATGTGAATAGATCCAAATGTCATCAATGAAGACCATAATAAAGGAATCAAGAAAAGGTTTTAAGACCCTATTCATTAGGTCCATGAAGATGGTCGGTGTATTAGTCAACCCTAACGACATCACAACAAACTCATAATGCCCATATCTAGTTCGGAAAGCCATCTTGGGAATGTCACACTCCCTCACGCTTACTTGATGATACCTGGACCAAAGATCAATCTTAGAGAAGAAGCTAGCCCCTTGCAATTGGTCAAATAAGTCATCAATTCTTGGAAGAGGATATGTATTCTTGATGGTGACCCTATTGAGTTGCCGGTAGTCAATCCACATTCTAAGTGACCTATCCTTCTTTTTCACAAACAATATCAAGGCACCCTAAGGTGATTGACTAGGTCTAATAAATCTCAACTAGGTCTAATAAATCTCCTCTTCAACAAATCTTTCAATTGTTCCTTTAACTGCTCAACTCTGCCGAGGCCATACAGTAAGGGAGAATAGAGATAGGTTGACTATCGAGAAGGAGATCTATACCAAAATCTATCTCCCTTTCGGGAGGAACACCAGGAAGGTCATTTGGGAAGACATCAAGAAACTCATTTACAACTGAAATTGACTCTATGGAAGGGACTTTGGACCCCATATCTTTAACCCTCACAAGATGATACAAATGCCCCTTAGAAATCAATTTATGGGCTTTAATGCATGAAATGAATCTACCCTTGACCACCACATCTTGACTTTTCTATTCAAGGATGGCTTCATTAGTAAATTGAAACTTTTCCTACAGGTTCTACAATCAATAGAAGCATAGTAGGCATGTAACCAATCCATCCCAAGAATGACATCAAAGTCTACCATATCTAATTCAACAAGATCACAATGTCACAACTTATGCAAAATGCAAATAGGGTAACTCCTATAAACTTCCCTAGCAACATTAGAGGCACCAATAGGAGTAGACACTTCATATGACTCATGCAACAACTCAGGGATAACATTGAACGTTTTAGCAACAAAAGGGGTAACAAAGAAAAGAGTGGCACCCGGATCAATCAAAGCATACATATCAAAGTCAAAGAGTTTTATTATACAAATAATAATATCGGGGACCTCACCAACCCTTTGCCTCCCACGTAAAGCATAAAATAGATTGTGCCTTCAAGCACTACCTTGAGGACCACCTCTGCCCAATGAGACCATATTAGCACCCCAAACCTTGCCATTGTTTCTTGGACAATCTACCTTTTTGTGCCCAAGCTCCCCACAACCAAAGCATGCATTAGAATCTTTCAAACATGGGCCTCTATGATTCCTTCCACATCTAGGATATACATCAATAGGAGCCACATTACCAATACTTTGTGGCCTAGGAAAGTCATTGGCAAACCCCTTATTAGTAGTATGAGAAGGCCCTGAATACATTAATTGGAGCCACAACACCAACACCTTGAGGCCTAGGGAGGTCATTGGAAAACCTACTATTAGTAGCATGGTGAGACCCTTGGCCTTAATGGAACTGGCCACCCCCTTGGAACTTACCCCCAAGACAAGCCCTCTTGGCCTCATGCCCCCTTCTCTTCCTCAATTTCTCCTTCTCCATTTGCTCAGCATAGGTCATCAATCATGACATGATGGTCTTGGGCCCCTTGATTAACTTGGCTGGCCACAACTTAGGCAAGTATAGTGAGAGCATCCCGAAGCTCAACATTGTTAGGTTGCTCCTCGGGAGTTTGGGCTCTTCATCCTCGAGCATTTGGCATGATCTAGCATAGCAAAAAACAATCTTTAAGGGGGAAAACTCACTATAACTCTATAGCACGACATAGAATATAAAGAAGGGAAACATTTCCTAAAATGTCTCATAGCCTCCTATTAATAGTCATGACGCACTTCACAACCATGAATAGGACTCTAATCAATGCAATGTGTTGGACTCCAAGGATCTATCAACCTAGTGCTCTTTCACAACCATGAATAGGACTCTAATTGACACGGTGTGTTAGACTCCAAGGATGTATCAACCTAGTGCTCTGATACCATATTTGTCACGACCTAAGCCTAGGGCCTAGACATGATACGACATAAGAGGAACTCGAAAGGACCCCAAGTAAGCCTTATGAAGCATCATTATACATCTTTGGTCACTAAAGTAATACATCAAGCATCAAAGATAGTAGAATGGGGAACTGGGGCTGAGGGAAAAGCTTTCACAATATCATCATAGTCAAGAGACAAGAGTCAAGCGCATATCGTAGATACACAATATGTCCAACAAATACCTCTAATACATAGATAAGAGTAGGGGCCAAGATAAAGTAACCGGGCTAACCCTCATAGTCAAATAGACAATAAAGAAGAATGTCTCAACACATAATAGAAGAAACATAGACTAGGTCCCCGAAGTGGAGGACTCACTAACTAGCTCGAATAGCACCGAACTAGCCACGTGGAGGAGGATGATCAACTTAGAGTCCGGTTCCTACATGGTGACATCATTTAGGCATAGAGTATGCATAAGTACGTTTGAACGTACTAAGTATGTAGGATGTAATGCAAACAAGGATTAAGCATGATAGTCAAAATGCATAGCAATAGGCAATACACATACTATAATAATATGATATGTATGATCAATGCATAGGTAAAACATGCTTGAGTAACTCATGCTCATATAGGATATCATATGTGTAGAAGAGACGAAGCTAGATTTCCAAATGTACAACCCTTTTGTAGGTTAGTGATGATGCCGCCCCATCACTTAGGTGGATGAGTACTAACCCTCATCTAGGTTGGTGATAATGCCGCCCCATAACCATGGTGGAGAAGTAAAAACCTTTCCTATGTTGATGAATACAAACTCCCATCTAGGTTAGTGATGATGCCGCCCTATCACTAGGTAGAGAAGTACAAACCCTTCCCTAGAATGATGAGTACAAACCCCCATCTAGGTTATCCGAGTTCTTAGTCCCCCTGAATTGGGCATGGTCTAATGCAACACTTTATATAGAATTTATCATGTATATAAACTCATTTCATCATCATATAGTCATTCATATCATATCTCTTACTTTGGACCTTTCACTCCTCAAGAAATGACATCTAGACATTTTATTAAACACTTAGAGGGTGTGTAATGCCAGTATAAAACTGGGAGTGACAATATGACTAAGTGTTTGAGTGAGTATTAAGAAATGTTTAGGATGATAGAGGGTGCAATTTGGCTAAGTATAGGCAAAAACAAGTCTGGGAACACTTAGGCCCAAGGCTTAGAAGTCTTGGACCAAACTAAAAAAAAAACAGTATCCAAAATGTACTGGGGTGAGTCGTGCAGGCGATACGGAAACCCCATTTGAATTTGCGTTCTTAGAATTTCATAATTGCTAATTTTTCTCTCTTAAATCGGAAGTTAGACCCTTTTTCACCTAATTGGAACCCCCTGAACAAGAATATGAAGTCAAATTTTCAAAATAGCAAATGGATTTTGGGATATATAGAATTTAAAATTTTAGGCATTCCGAGGCATGTTCTCAGGAACTTTTTGGAGTCATTTTAATGGAACGGGCTTACAACCTTAAAAAATGCAGCAAGGGGTGAGCACTAAACAATATGGTACTCAACAAATGGAATTAACATGAAGTAAAGCAATGAAGAACATAAGTAGTCCTTAACTACCAACCCCAAACTGCCAAACTACAACCCTACACTCAAAAAGATTCGAGCATAATATAACATACAATTAACAATCTGGCATAATATCTCAATACAAATATATAAATATATCCAACAAAAACTCAAGTCAATCATACAATAAATAACCAATCTTACAAACAATTCACACAATAAAATCCAAGCAAGAGTGATATGATATGAAGTGAATGCTATGAGAGGTAAATGATGCGATAAAATGTCAAATAATTGTGATGCATGTCTATTCTACGATACACATCTATTGACCAGATGATTTAGTTCTATATGTTACATTGTAGTTGTCTCTTTCGTAACTATTATTTTAACAGTGCCCTCTTTGCTTTATATTGCTTCAGCTTGCGGTTGTCGAGTGTATCTCTTAAAGATACCATCAGTTTTGAACCCTCTATTATGAATCATGGCTTTAAAATTTGGGTTTTTACCTGCACTTTGCCTGACCTTACATAGTTTATATGATTTCTCGTCATTCCATCCTAAAGGTTCCTCATCTGAAATGGTACATTGTTAATGTTAGGATAATATAAATCTCTGTAGCATAGTCTAAATCTCTTGATGTTTTGATCTTAGTCTAAATTTTTCTTGTTCAAATCTGAAATCCAATTAGGATTGTTCTAGTTTAGTTTGCTGACTTGTAGCTATATAAATATATATTTCACGAAGCCTTGATCAATTCGGGGTTGCTCGTTTTGATTCCTCTTTTGATGAATTTTTATAGATAGCTATAACTTTTCTGCCTGTTGAACCATAGAAATTCACAGCTACTCGTGTTGTCAATGTGAACCTGAGTCATAGTCTGCTTGAGGGGCATAAATGCTTGTTCAGGTTGTTGATTTTGAACACTACAATGTGGTTTCGTCAAATGTCTTGCTTGATTTGTGTTGTCTCTGCTGTTAACTTTTGTTGTCATCTAAGTTGACTCCACATATTACTCTCATTTTAGCAAAAGTCAGATTTCATGTAAGTGTAGCTGATTATTGATTTTAAACACTATTTACTCTGCTAAGTGCAACTAAGCTTGTCAAAATACCATCTTTAAGGTATTACTGGACCATTTCGATATTTACTACAAATTAGTTCCCTCTCTTCTGTTGATCCTTATGCATTTTAGTGTTCTGTTAACGTATTTAGTCTATTTCTAAAACTTTTCTCCAAAGTGACAATTTACTAAAAACAGAAAGATTAAAGCATCTGTTCCTTCTCTTAGTTTTATCAAAAGATTATTTCTGTTATTTAAAGGTTTATTGACTTCAAGTCTATTTGGAGCAACTCTTATGCTTCATGGTTATTTTAAGCTTCACATACTAGACTATAATGGTATGATATAAGTACGTGCTAGTCGTGGGTTTCTTAATATTTTCTTGTTAGAACGAAGTCCCCTGTATAGATAATTGGTCCTGAATTGTATAATATGTGTTGATTTTACCTGTTGACAAAATTTGTCCATAATAAATCTAAGTCCCCTTTGCAGTAAGACTATCAGTTGTGTGTCATTTTTTCCTTGTCTTCAAATTAGCTAGTTGAATATTTTTGAATCCGTTTTATACCTACCTCATTATATTTTAATTCCAAGTCCCATGTTTGCTTATTATTATATTAATATCATCCACAAGATCTTTAGAGTTTGAGTATATCGAATGGATTGTGTGCAGTCTTAAGATGTTAAGGCAATCACTGTGGTTTTAAAGCTAACTGTTTTGTTAGTTGGGTTCCATGCTAACACAGTTTGATTCCTAGATAATCCTTTAAAAAAGTAGTAGCATGAATGCCCTCCTCGATTACCCCTTACTCCGTGAAGAACTCTGTGTTTGCGTATGGAACTCCTTGGAACAAAAAAGGGAACAAAAAAGGATTTTTCCAAACTTTGAAAAACAATGCACTTCCAGCAAGAAGAAGCAGTTTAGCCGTGAGCTTTTTCGGATCATTCATTGAATTAGAAAATCAAGAAGTAGTCAACAACAAAAACATGGCTGATCTGCATTGAGTTATCAAGATTTTAGTGGAGAGAAATTTGTCAAAATTATAAAGCTGCATAAAAACATGAAATCAGTGAAAGACCATCTGATATATATATTTGTGTCCAATCATACCCAAAAAAGAGTTGATCAATCAAAAAAAAAACTTAGCAATCAGTTGTGTTGTTACAATATAAGATGACAGACTTTTCAGCTAGTTATAAAATAGAATTGAGCCTGAGAATGACTACAATAAACAATCAAAACTATCCCCAAGTTGATTCTTTGACGAGGTTATGACGGTCACATCCTTCAATGGCTTCAACTTCATCCTTAATTCTCACAGCTGAATCCTCCAGAGATGGTTTCCACGATCCGATCAACACTCAACTGCATAGTGGCCTGACTATATTCTTCTGACTACGTTGAAGATAGTCAAATAAAGCATCTTTCACCTCATTCCACCAAGATTCTTCCATTTTCCTTTTTTTGATTGTTCCAGCTACCAAGACAGCCACTAGGGGCAGTTCTTTGCATTTTTCTGCAACCACTTGACTCACAGCTTGTAGTTCAGGCAGGCAATCTTCCTTTTGAAACACTCTTTTCTGCAACAATTGGCAACTCTCTTCTGTTGTGAGGAATGGAAGAGAATAAGGATCAGTATGGTACTTGACTTTCGTACCCACTTCTTCAAGTTGAGTTGTTACGCTTATTCTGCTTTTAATTCCAATATCAGGAAAAGAAAGCCTTAAGTCATCCCATGCCATACCATCCCACATATCATCCAATACAATGAGATATCTCTTTCCGATTAAGTTTTTCCTCAATAGTCGGCAAGAACCTCATCCCTATCTCCCTTGTCCTTGGAATCAGTAACTTGACTAAACATATCTTGTAATAGCTCTCGCCGACTATATGTTTGGGAAATGATGCACCATGCTCGAACATCAAAATGAGAAACAATGTTGTCACTATTGTACACCTTTCGAGCAATTGTCATTTTCCCTTGTCCCACCATGCCTATAATTGGGACGACATCTAGCTCATTTGTACCTCTAATCAAATACTTAATAATTTTTTCTGTATCATTCCCAAAACCCACTATCTCCTCATCAGTCACTGGATTGCTATGTCGAGTTGGCAGATGTTTAGATGGCGCTATCACATACTGAGGCTTAAGAGCAACGTCCACCGATCATATCTCAGTCACCTCTACATTAATTCACTTGATCTCTTTTAAGATAGAAGGAAGTGAGCAAAAGATATGCAAAAAAGTATTATACTGTGCAAGAATAGAGTCAATGGTGACCTCAGCATCATGTGCCGAACTGATGGTATGCCTCTGAGGATTTTTAAGAATTTTATGTTCATGGTGCACCTCTACGACATCTCTTAAAATGGATGATAAAGATGACAATTCCTTCTCTAAAATAGGGGTAAGAGACGATAGCTCTTTCTCCAAATTCCCTAAAAGAGGTTTCATCATGAAATCTAAACTAGATTTGGATCTGGACATCTCATTCAGTTTCATTAAAAGAGAATCCAGTAATCTCAATCCACCGAAGGTGGGGAACTGAGATGGAGAGAATATTAAGGATTTGTAGTACGTCTCCACTGAAGATCTTTAGAGTTTGAGTATATGGCATGGATTGTGTGCATCTTAAGACGTTAAGGCAATTACTGTGGTTTTAAAGCTAACTATTTTATAATTTTCTGTCATCATCACTTGCCGTATAAATTTAGTCTATCTTTGTTAGTTGTGTTCCATGTTAACATAGTTTGATTCCTATATAATCCTTTAATACTTCAAGGGTAAAAAAGTAGCAGCATGAATGCCCTCCTCGATTACCCATTATACTCTTGTAGTTTAACTACTAATCTTAGTTACTCTAGTCCTTTTTTTCTGTTTTTGTTTCATGTATAATCGGAGTGTTGAAGTTCTACTTTGGAACTCGTTTTGAGTCAAATTCTTAGGCCAATGGCTATTAGGATCATCATAACACTCAGAGTTCAGCACTTCCTCCTTACCTCAATGTATCATATTTCTTTTTATATACATTTATGTTGTTGTCCTTTTACTAACTGTTACGCCTCGAGAGGGTAACCTTGGTGTGGCTGGCTTTCAGAGACTTTTGCTAGCCCCCAAGAGAGCTACTCTGCCTTATCACATTCCTTCAATCACAATCTATAGCGGAAGACATCAATGATTAAGAAATACTAAATTAAAAGCAATGACAAAACAATAATCAACTTAACAATCTAGTCTATGAAACTTCTATCCATCTAAGAAATCAACTAAGTAAGACTAGCATGAACGAAACTAGCCAAAAACATAATCCAATCACAACTTAACAATCTAGTCTATGAAGTTTCTATCTATCGACAAAGTGGTGTCAATGATAGACCCATGGTTACATCAAAATAGAGTAAAATAAGTTTAAACCCAAAGCTAGAAAAAGACATGATATCCTCCAAAAGTAGGGGCGGGCTCACCAATTAGCTGAATGCAAATAAGTCCTAAATGAGGCGACTGTTGTTGATCGTTAGTACCTATCTCTGCATCATGAAAAGATGCAGGTAGTTCAGGCTCAACTGAAAGCAAATAGGTCCTCAATGGGGACCCTGGTGATGACCACTAGTACCTATCTCTGCATCATGAAAAGATGCAGGCCCAAATGGACGTCAGTACATGGAATGTTCGAGTATGTAAAATGGTAGAATGAAACATGTAAAGATAGAATAACATCAATTCAAATAGCTCAACTCATGCTTTGGGAAACTCAATTAGTAATTCAAGAGTATAAAGTAAGAATGCAGTTTAGACAATGACCACTCATATACCATCTAGTCTAATCTACTTAAAGTACTATTCAGGCCTATTTGGAAGTTTTTGTAATCGACAACCATCACCTATGATCCGATGATGATACAACGAAGCGATGTTGTTGCCACATCCATCCCATACCTTGCAGGGTAAGGGACATCCCATCAATGGATTCAAAATCAGTAACATAAAGTCCTCTTTTTGGGACAATAGGAAACATCTGATTTTACAATTCAATCATCTCCTATGCTGGCTACATAGCTGTTGAGTTCGACTTGGACTTACTCTTATCCAATTCGATGCTCACGATCCTCTCCTACACCAGCTACGTAGTTATTAACTTCAAGTTAGACTTACTGTTACTTAATTCAGTGCTCAATACTCCTCCTAAGACTCAATATGTTCATAAGACATCAACATTATGGTTAACTCATTCATCTAGTCTCATTGGACATTTGTCAACTTAATTCATCACATCAGCTATCAATTCTTTAGTTATATTTATTTAAGGTTCAACTCTTGACTCATAAAGTCTCTATCATGCATTATTCTAACTCATAGCATTCAGGAAAACAAAAGTAGAGTCAAAGCATTTAGAGATTCTATAGACTCTTTAGGCTTCACAGATTCTTTAGGCTCAAATTATACTCATGCATACCCATTTAAGTGAAATATGTTAAAATTGCAAGAATTCATATTAGGGTTCATGCAGAAAATTATAATAGCCTAATTCAAGCATTTAATTCATAAAAATATAATTCATGTAAGCTCATATAGGAGTACATTAGGATTTTAGAGAAATCTTCATGGGAGACTCAATTCACTCACGACTCCATTAATTCGGGTTATGGGGCACACAATTACATACCTAAAAGTTTTGAATCTTGAAATAACTTGGAAAAACTCAAAAGATTATCTTCAAACCTTATCCTTTTTGTCCCTTGAAACCTTGCTCTAAGTTGAAAAGGGTGTTTTTTGCATAAAGAGGTTGAACCGATATGTTTAGGGATTTATTTAGGTGTAAAAATATCAGATTTAAGCTTTGAAATGGTAGGATAAGACCAAAATACCCTTCCTTAAAAAGATATCAAAGTCATCTATGAACCCACCTACTGCCTATAGAAAACTTCCACAGCCAGTAGCAACCATTCTATAAACTTTTGGACAAATTTCGAGGTCTCTGGATTGATTCCATGAGCCTAATTTATGGCCCGTGGAAGTTTTTATGACCTATTGAAGGGTCTGTCGAATCTGGGACCAAATAATAGATTTTTAGGAGTTTGTTCCACAAGTTAGCAGACAGGCCATAACTCAGACCACGGCCATCTCGTAGGTACACCCTGTGCCGGCATTCTGTAGTAAAATAACCATAACTTTTGACTCCAAACTCCAAATGAGGTGAAATTAGTTGTGTTGGAAAGCTAATTCAAAGACTCTTCAATTGTTAATAGTTTGGCATAAATACTTTGACCCCAACAACCATGAAGCTAATTATGGTCGAT
>DF358218.1:41943-78956 GCA_000787875.1 Solanum virginianum
TATGTCTAATGATTATGATTATGCATATAGATTATTACGGTTCATGTCCTTTGTTGCATTACACCCCATATACTTAGTACATTTTAAGTACTTATGCATGCATTTTACCTATATGATCTAACTATGTAAGGACTGGAGCTCCTATTCATGCTCTTCCTCCTCATGGCTAGTCCTGCCATTTGAAGACTTCTATTTGTGAGTCGTTCACTTCGGGGACAACATCCACTTTATTTTCATGCTTTTGCTATGATATGTCTATTTGGATTATAATATTTTGAGGGTGAGACTAGGAGATGTCTTGGCCCTTGTTCCACTCGTACTAGAGGTGTTGCTGGATATGGATGATTATGTATCGAGCTTGACTCATATTATGTTTATGTAACTATGAAAGACTTCTTTTAGTCCCTTTTCCCTTCTATATTTTGTGTGGTGATGATGATATGGAAGTCCCATGTCCCTAAATTTCCTATAGTGTGAGTCATACTTACCCACCCCTTAGACTTATTTTTTATGTGATTCATGTTTATCCTCTTCCCTATAACATCCCCATAGCGTGAGTCCAAAGACTCGTTTTTCTTAGAAATTATGTGCTTATTACTCTTTTATGCTTCCGCGAAACCAAGGATGTGCTATGCATGCTTAAGAGGCTCATTTGGGGTCCCTTCAGGTTCTCATTTCCTGTGTCACATCTAGGCCCTAGGCTTGGGTCGTGACCTAGGATAAGTCCATTTAGTTTGTGCCCAAGAAGGGAGGCGTGACCGTGGTTTCAAACGAGAAGGGCCAACTGATATCAACACAACCAGTCATTGGGTGGAGAATATGCATGGACTACCGAATATTACTGCAGCCACAGAGAAAGATAACTTGCCACTACCGTTCATGGACCAAATACTAGATAGGCTTGCCGAAAGGGGGTGGTATTGCTTTCTCGATGATTATTCCAGATACAACCAAATATCAATTGCACCCAGGGATCAAGATATGACCACCTTTACATGCCTTTATCCAATGATATATGCTATACATTTGTGCCGACATGGTCGAGGATTCAATATAGGTATTTATGGACAATTTCTCAGTGGTGGGTGACACCTTTGATCAATGCATAACTCACTTGGAGAATGTGTTTCGGAGGTATGTGAAAACCCATTTGGTTCTCAATTGGGAAAAATGTCACTTTATGGTCAAAGAAGGAATAGTGTTAGGCCATAAGGTCTCGGGAAAGGGGCTACAAGTTGACCAAGCCAAGGTTGAAGTGATTGCATAGCTAGCTCGGCCTATTTTAGTTAAGGGAGTGATAAGGTTTTTGGGACACGCTGGATTCTACCGAAGACTCATTAAAGATTTTGTGAAAATAGCGAGTCCCATGTGCAAGCTATTGTAAAAATAATCACAATTCATTTTTGACATTACATGGTTGCAATTATTTGAAACTTTCAAGCAGAAATTGGTTGAAGCTCCAGTGATAATTTCTCTGGATTGTTCTAAACCATTCAAGGTGATGTGTGATGCTAGTGGTGTGGCTCTTGGAGAAGTGTTGGGTCAATGAGTTGGGAAACTTTTTCACCCAATTTATTATGCCAGGAAGATGTTGAATACGTCCCAGAAAAATCATACAGTTACAGAGCAGGAGCTCCTAGTTTTAGTGTATGCATTTGAAAAATTCCTGGCGTATCTCCTTGGCAAAATTTAAAAAAATAATGGTTAGCATTTAGCTAAAATTAATATACATATTTATCTTATCATTATAAATTTAATAAGGTATTAAAAGCTAACAAATAGAGTAACAATGGTCACTAAATGAACAAATTGTCACACTGGTCAGTATCTTAGACAAGATCAATGATATATATTAAGTTTCAAATAATAAGTTGGAATTCTAGTTAGTGAAATTTCTTATTGTGGAAATCAAGTTCCTATCGAGGAGGGATTCCTTCCATGGAGAATGTGAATAGTTAATTCACATTTTGATTTATCTGAAAATAAATATCAAATTTTATTCTCTTTTTTGTGTCTTATCATATCTTATGACAAAGATGTTGCATTATACCGAAATGAATGACAATAGAGTGGCTGTGGGGTTGGACAAGTTGAACCTTCAAGTGCAAAATTTTCAACCCATCCCACATTATAATTTCTTGTATTTTTTACTCGCTCCACATACACCCACCTTGCCCCTTGTCCCGTTTAAGTTCTTATTCATTTTTCTACTTTGCTGAAACTATTCAAATTTTGTATGAACATAAATATTAGTTGATTTTATATATTGATGTTTCTTTTTGTTGAAAATAAGTTTGTGCAAAGAAAGAGAAGGATTCTTTTTCCTATCTTCTCTCATTAATTTCTTTTGCTTAAAGCTTTTGGAAAGAGATGGTTTGAACGTTTTTTATACATGAGATACTGAGGATTGATATAGAGGTAACATATGTTATCGGAGTTGTTAGATATAGAGGTAACATATTTATCATGAACACTAGTGTTCACTATTTATCCTATGCATATTCCTCATTTAAAGATATGACGTCATTGGTTATGAATTTACTTTTCATAACTAACAACTCATAGTTATATTTTTCTAAATGGGCGAATCATTGAGTGACTACGCTGTGACAGATTTAAAGCTGAAAAATGAGGCATGCGGACCTATAGTCACTCCGTAAAATTAAGTATTTTATGTATATCTTTTTAAAATAATATAATATTAGTCATTATTTTTTTGTAGCAAGTAGCAAGTCAATGATTTATCAGTAAATGACCAAAAAAAGTAAACAGGTATGATTTATTATTGAAACTTAAAATTGGAAAATTGTAAGAAAATAGTGTTATAAATGAAATAATATCAATGAAGTGGAAGTAGTTGTACCCGAAAAAAAGTGAATTGAAAAGAATTAGAAAAATAAATTTTAGAAAAGTTATAAGCCACAATTTCACCACAACCATCAAGCACCTAAAAATTTGATTTAACCTGCCCCGCCCCATTGTAATCCCTATATATTGGCCACTGAAATAACACAAGAACCATAATAAAGAACCTATAAAATGGAAACTTTGCAATGACATCATGTATCCAGAAGGATGAAAACTTCTTACTATTTATAGCCATTCACTCATCAAGATCTTCCCCCAGGGGTAGCTTGATTGCTTCCCTTAAGTTATCACTACCTAAGGTAGCATCAATGTGTTTCTTAAGTTTCTCAACCTTCATATGGAACAAGGTTATTTGATTACTTTATGTTCTGACACAACTCAAGGAACAAGGTTCCTAGAAATGCCTATCGGTGTAGAATTTTATGTCGACAAACATAGAATATCACCTATAGAACTTGTTATCCCTACGTTCATTAAAGAAGTCATTTTCTCATATTTATGCAACTTGTTTGTCACAACCCAAGTTAAGGGCCTAGACGTGACACGATGAATGGGGAGCCTTGGTCACGGAAGCAATAAAACAACAATAAGAGATGGTAGAAAGGAAATATGGGGCTAAGGGACATCCTCAATACCATAAAAACATAGAAAGCCAATAGCATAACATTAACATATCATAAGGTTCCAACAACACCCCTGATACATAGATAGGACCGGTGGCCAAGACAACTTTCTGAGCTTACCCTCATAGTCAAAAGCATACAATTAGATTATAAGAGTCTTTGCATAGCATAAGAATAAGAGATATTGTCCCCAAAGTTGAGGACTCACAAAACTTGCTTTGAGTAGATAGTACTAGCCATAGGGAGGATGAGGACAATCATGAGGAGCTCCTGTTCCTAAATGGTAACATCACGTAGGCATATAGTATGTGTTAGTATGTTTGAATATAATAAGTATGTAGGATGCAATGCAACAATAGATAGGCAACATAATCAAAATGCATAATCGTAAGCATGAGATAGTATATTAGCAACGTGGCATGCATGATCAATGTTTGAAGTGAAACATGATTATATAGAAACATAGTACATGTGTAAGAAATGACCATCATCATAAACTAAGCAAACTTAGTACTTGGAATCCAAGGTAGAGCACCCCTTGGAAGTGATTGAGGAATCAACCCCTCAATTGGTTGATGGGCATGACCACCCCCCATCTAAAGTGATTGAGGTATCAACCACTCATTTGGTTGATGGCATACCACCCCCATTCGAGGTGACTGAGGTATCAACCCCTCAATTGGTTGATGGTTGTCACACAATACCATTCGTGGTGATTGAGGTATGAACCCCTCAATTAGTTGATGGCATACCACCCCCATTCGAGGTGACTGAGGTATCAACCCCTCAATTGGTTGATGGTTGTCACACAATACCATTCGTGGTGATTGAGGTATGAACCCCTCAATTAGTTGATGGCATACCATCCCTATCTGAGGTGATTAAAGTATCAACCCCTCAATTGGTAATGGTCAACTCATAAGACTATGGATACTTTTCATGAAATCAACACATATATAACACCCTTTCATGATCATAAAGTCATACAAGTCATAGGCCATGCAATGGATCATCAATAGATCAAGAACCCTAAATCAAACATTTTATCAAACACTTGGTAGGTATGTAATGTTAGTCTAAAATCATGCAATTCAAGAGTGAAATCATGCAAGAAACGTGAAGTAAATCAACCCACCAACACTTGGTAATACCACCTTGCAACATACATTTAAACCCCTCATTAAACCTCAAAGTAGATCATAGATTCATAGTTCAAAACAATCTTAAACAGTGACATTTTTACAAAACCCCAACTTAGTTCATAGTCAAATTCATAATAAGAAGACCCATAAGTAAATCAACTTAGAAGTATGCAATTAAAAAGGAAGCTTGGGCACCACAGGTGAAAGGACCCAATGGTTGAAATCCACATACTTCAACTTTGGAGAATTTCTTGATGAAGATTGAGATGAAAACTTGAAGCTTGAGTGAAATCCTTAAGATTCAAAATGAGTTTTGGCACTTGGATTTTGGATGAAATAGTTATCTAAGTGTTTGAGAGAGTATTGGGAAATGTCTTGTATGATATGAAGGTGAAATATGACTAAGTATAAGTATTCTCTATGCATAGGAAGACTTAGGCCCAAGACCCAAAAGTCATGGACCAAACAAGAAAACTGGACAAAAAAATACACAGAGACGCGCCCTTGGTCGCATCGCGCCATAGGACGCAAAAATCGCTCTAGAAATCGCAACTTTGTGATTTTCAAATTTTGATACGACTGCTCCAAAATCAGGGTTAGAACCATTGCCCACTCAATTTTTCCCCCTGATCAAGAATATAAAGTCAAATTTTTGAAATCATGCACAAATTTTGAGATAGATAAAAATTACGATTCTGGACACTTTCCACGCACATTTTTGAGTACTTTTTGGGATCCTTCAGAAGAGTCACCCCAGAACTATGTAACTAGTGTAGGATGGTCGCATAGAATAATTTAGTGGTCTAAGTCCCCATAGAAGGCACTTTTTGGGGTCATTTCAATGTCTCCCCCTTGGGAACATTCATCCCTGAATGTCAAAGATAAGTACATAAAAAGGATAATCATGAAGAGATCAGTCCTAACAAGAATGCAACAATGTACTTAAACATCATTTTCAAAAATCTCAACATAAGTGTCAAAATCACCATGAACTTGTCAACATAATATGAATGCATGCAAATGACATAAGGGCTGATACATAAGACTTGAAATAACATAAAAGACTTGGAATTAGTACCTTAAGCTTGAGCAGAATGGAAGAGATAGGGATATCACATTTTCATGTCCGCTTCAGCTTTCTATGTAGCACTTTCAACTTGTTGATTCCTCCAAAGGACCTTAACGGAAGCCACATCCTTGTTCCTCAACCTCTTAACTTGGTTATCCAAGATCTCTACTAGAACCTCTTCATAAGTGAAGTTGTCTTCAGCAACAGCCACAACATCCAATGGGAAAATGGCATTCGGGGTCACCCACTCATTTCCTTATCATAGACACATGAAAGACAGGATGAACCAAGTCCATTTCACTAGGCAACTCCAACTCATAGGCCACCTTACCAATCTTCCTCAACACCCTATAAGGACCCACAAATTGGACTGAATTTACCCTTCTTACCAAAATGAACCACACCTTTCATGGGAGAGACCTTCAAATAGACCCAATCACCAAGTTTAAATTCAAGATACCTTCTCCTCACATCAGCATAGGATATTTGATGGCTTTGGACTGTTTTCAACCTTTCTCTAATCAACTTTACCTTCTCCATAGCCTCCATAACCATATTCGTTCCCAATAAAGCCATTTTCTCTACCTCAAACCATCCAATCGGGGACCTACAACGTCCACTATAGAGAGCCTCAAAAGGAGCCATACTAATGCTAGAATGATAGATATTGTTGTAATAAAACTAAATCAATGGAAGATGATCATCCCAACTACCCTTGAATTCTAATACACAAGCTCTAAGAATATCCTCAAGAGTTTGGATAGTTCTTTTGGCTTGGCCATCCGTTTGAGGGTGAAAGGCCATACTAAGTTTTACCTTGGTACCTAGACCTCTTTGAAGGACTTCCAAAAGTGTGAAGTGAATTGACCACCACGATCCTAAAAATGTGCCTCGAAAGTGCCCTAAATCGTAATTTCAATGCATCTCAAAATCCATGTGTGATATCAAAAATCTAACTTCATATTCTTGTTTAGACGGTAAAGTTGAGTGGAGGATGGGTCTAACCCGAATTTTAGATCAACTATATCAAAATCCAAAAATGCTAAGTGAGCAATTTCCAAGAGCTAGCGCGCCCCAGGCACAAAGCCCCAAGGGCGCGGGGAAGGTGTAATTTTTGTCAAGTTTTATATGTTTGTTACAAGGTTTTAGGTCTTGGGCCTAAGTCCTTCCATACATGAAAATACCTATATTTAGCTATATTTCACTTTCATATCATACAAGACATTCCCTAATACTCTCTCAAATACTTAGAAAAATAGTACAACTAAATTCAAGTGTCCCACACTCACTTTCAGATCTCAAAAAACTTATTCAAGCTTCAAGATCTCATTCAAATCTAAGTCGAGCTTATTTATGTCATTAAATACCATCGTAGGTCCCCTACATCAAGCCAAGTTCAAAGGAATTTCCGTTGGCTATGTTTTGCACAAGTATCGGTAGGATGGTCAACTTTAAAGGGGCATATCTCTTATCACACAAAGAACTGGGTGGCCCACAACCTACCAAATTAAAACTCTCTAAATTACCTTTCCAACTCACTTGGTTTCACCTTTTGTAGAGTTCAGATGAAGAAGTTATGCCCATTGTCATAGGACTTATATGTGCAGGGATATATAAGGGTTGTTGCCAAATTCTATTTCATTAGTAATATTCCATAAATTTAGTCATTTTATTGGTCTTTTGGGGATTCCTATGCTATCTTAACACTTCTTAAAGACCTTAACCTTTTCCTAAAGATGAAATTCACTCCTCCCAATTGGAATACACTTTCAAATTCTTTCAAGAGCCTCCATGAAAACCCCAATAAAAATTCAAGGAAATTCAAGAGCAAGCTTTGAATTCCAAGATTCACTTCCAAACTTCAAGTCTTTCACAACTTAATTTCAAAAAATTCAAGGTCTAAGGTATTTGGGTTTCATTCATGGGTACCTTTCACCTATGAAGCCCAATCTTCCATTCCTATGAAAATTACATGTTTCCAAGTTATATTACTTGTGAGTATCATTCGTTAGAGATTATGATCATATAGTATATTAGGATCTTATGAAAGTTTGGTTGAAAATACATGATTACTCATTTTTAATTCTATACCATGAGATGATTTATTTATTATGATTATGCATGTTTTAAGCTTTAAAACCGTGATCTCTCTTGGGATTTGATGAGGGGTTTTAATGTATTTTGCAAGATGGTATTACCAAGTTTTGGTGAGATATTTTAATTCAAGTTTTCTTGCATGATTTCACCCTTGAATTGCATGGATTTATATTAGCATTACACACTCTCCAAGTGTTTGATGAAATATCCGGTTATGATTTCTTGAGGAATTGAAGGCCCAATGCATGTCTTATAAGTTGAATTACTATATGATGATGAAAAGAATGTATGTATATGATATTATCTCTATAGTTTGGGGAAATGACCAAGCCTCACTCGGGAGTTGTAGGCCCGTGTAACCATGTTGAGGAGTTTGTATCTCAATCGCCTCGCTCGGGAGGTGGTAGGCCCGTGAAACCATGTTGAGGGGTTTGTACCTTGATAAACATTGTGGGGGATTTATACCTCATCAACTGTGTTGGGGGGTTTATACCTCATCAACCATATTGGGGGATTTGTACTTCATCAACCATGTTAGGGAGTTTGTACCTCATCAACCACATGAATGGGTTTGTACCTCATGCACCTCTCCAAGGAGGTGGTAGGCCTTGAATATTCACTAATGTGGTCTCTCCCTACACATGTATTATATTCTATGTGAGCATGATTTACTCTAAGCGTCTTCCATGTATGTCATATTGCTATATGCTCATCTATTACCAAATTATGCATTTTGATTATATTGCCTATCTATTATTGCATTGCATCCTACATACTTAGTACATTCAAACGTGCTAATGCATACTTCATGCCTATATGATATTACCATGTAGGAACCAGAGCTCCTCATGAACATCCTCATCCTCCCCGTGGCTAGTAGTATTTTCTAAAAGTACGTTTGGTGAGCCAGAGCTCCTATTGATTCTCCTCCTCGTGGCTAGATGGATTGTTCAAGTTAGCTATTGGTGAGTCCTCAAATCTGAGGACAGTATATATCTTCTTTCATTCTTATGTTTAGACTATATCTCGTATATTTGGATTACCTAATGTCATTAGTATGAGGGTGAGCCCAGTTGCTTGTCTTGGCCCCCGCTAAGTTCTATGTTTAAAGGTGTTGTTGGATAAATATGGAAGGATGTTATGAGCTTGACTCTCTCTTTGACTCTCTTGATATTTTTAGTCCCTATTCCCTTATTTCTACTTGATTATTATGTTAAGTTGCTTCCAAGACCAATAATGTGTAATAATATGCTAAGAGGCTTGCTTAGGGTTCCTTCGAGTTCCCCATGCGCCGTGTCATATCTAGGCCCTAGTTTGGGTTGTGACACTTGGTATCTAAGTGCACCATCTCCCCCTTGGGAGAAAACCTCCACCTTACCCTCTCTCACCAACGCCTTCAATTCTATCAAGGAGGGATTAAGATCTTGCTTTGCTTTTACCTCATCAACCAAGGAAGATTTTGAACCATCAACAACCACAATACCACCATTATCAACCTCTTCCAACCTAACCCCCAATATAGCCAACCGATGAACCCCCTAGCCACCTCCTTGCCCCCATCATCAACATGGGCTAGGTTACCCATACACACCCTACTCAAAGCATCAGCCATAACATTAGCCTTATAGGGATGATAATGCACACTCATGTCATAGTCTTTAAGAAGTTTTAACCACCTTCGTTGCCTCAAGTTAAGATCTTTTTGGGTGAAAACATAATGGAGACTCTTATGATCAGTGAACACATCAACATGCACCCCATACAAATAATGATGCCAAATTTTCAAAGCAAAAACCACAACGACCAATTAAAGATCATGAGTAGGATAATTCTTTTTATGCACCTTGATTTGTCTAAAAGCATAGGGTATTAGCTTACCATTTTGCATTAGAACGCAACCCAAACCAATTCAGGAGGCATCACAGTACACAACAAACCCTTCCGGCAGAGACAAGATTAGAGCGGAGACAAGCTTATCCTTCAAGGTTTGGAAACTCTTTTAATACTTATCGGTCCACAAAAATTTAGCCTTCTTTTGGGTCAACTTAGTCATAGGATAAGTAATAGAAGAGAACTCATTCACAAATCTCTGGTAATAACCCGCTAAGCCCAAGAAGCTTCTAATATCCAACGGGGTCAAAGGTCTAGGCCAATTTCTAATCACCTCCATTTTCTTAGGATCCACCTTAATACCATCCCCAGACACCACATGACCTAGGAATGAAACCTCTTTCAATAAAAATTCACACTTCTTATACTTAGCATACAACTTCTCTTCCCCCAATTTCTGTAGCACCACCCTCAAATGACCCACATCCTCCTCCTCACTATGAGATTAGATCAATATATCATCATTGAAAACCATAACAAACAAATCAATGTAGGTTTTAAAGACCCTATTCATAAGATCCATGAATTCAACTAGTGCATTGGTCAACCCAAAAGATATAACCAAAAATTCATAATATCATCCCTAGTCTGGAAGGCCGTCTTGGGAATGTCACACTCCCTCACTTTCTCTTGATAATACCTGGACCGAGGATCAATATTAGAGAAGTGACTATCCCCTTGACGTTGGTCAAGTAAATCATCAATTCTTGGTAGAGGATACTTAGTCTTGATGGTGATTTTATTGAGTTGCCAGTAGTCAATGTACATTATAAGAGAACCATCTTCTTCTTCACAAACAACACCGGTGCACCACAAGGTGATTGGCTAGGCCTAATAAATCTCTTCTCCAACAAGTCCCTCAATTGTTCCTTTAACTCCTTCAACTCCGTCGGGGCTATACGGTAAGGGGGATAGAAATGAATTAAGTATCGGGAAGGAGATCTATACCAAAATCTATTTCCCTTTTGGGAGGATTTAACTTTGTCGAGGCCATACGATAAAAGGGAATAAAAATAGGTTGAGTATCGGGAAGGAGATCTATGTCAAAACCTATTCCCCTCTTGGAAGGAACACCGGGAAGCTCACTGGAGAAGACATCTTTGAACTCATTAACCATCGTAACCGACTCTATGGGAATGACTTTAGACTCCATATCCCTAACCCTCACAAAATGATAGAGACACCTCTTAGAGATCAACCTTTGGGCTTTAATACAAGAGATAAATCTACCCTTGACTACCATGTCATGACTCTACCACTCAAGGATGGGTTCATTTGGGAATTGGAATTTGACCGTACAGGTTCTACAATCAATCGAGACATATTATATAGGCAACCAATATATCCCAATTATGACATCAAAATCCACCATATCAAACTAAACATGATCACAAGGCAATATTTTATGCAAAATGTAAATAGGACAGTTTCTATAGGCCTTTGTAGCAACAATAGATGCACTAATGGGAGTAGATACCTCATAAGACTCATACAACAATTTGGGTTCAACATGAATTTTTTTGGCAACAAAAGAAGTAACAAAAGAAAGAGTGACACCTAGGTTTATCAATACATACACATCTAAATCAAAGAGTTTTAACATATTGGTGATGACATCAAGCACCTTATCTACCCCTTGCCTCCCTTGAAGAGCATAAAATTAATTGTACCTTAGGGCACCAGCTTGTTGGCCTTCTCTTCTTAAAGCAACTGTATTTACACCCTGGCCTTGTGGATGAAAATCTTTACCTTTGTTATGATTACATGGACAATCCATCACCTTAAGCCCCACTTCACTGCAACCAAAACAAAAATTGGTATCCTTCAAACATGGGCCACCATGACCCCTACGACACTTTGGACAGATAGCATTGGGCACCACATCACCATCACCTTGGGCCCTTGGGTACTCATTGGAAAACATTGTATTAGGAGAATGAGAAGACCCTTGGCCTTGATAAAACTGGCCACCCTTGGGACTTTGGAACTTACAATCAAAATGGGCCCTTTTGGCCTCATTACCCCTTCTCTTTCTCAACTTTTCCCACTCCAATTGTTTGGCATAAGTCATTAAGTGGGATAAATCCATGTCACTAATCAAAATAGTGTCCCGGTACTCCTTATACACCAAATTGGGTACACCCGTCATAAACTTATTCATTATAGACCTCGGGTCGACAACTAAGTGTGGAGCATATTTGGAGAGTTGGTTGAACTTGAGGGCATACTCCCTTACACTCATATATCCTTACTTCAAATTCATAAACTACATCATTTTGGCCTCTCTAAGCTCAAGTGGAAAGAACTGCTCCTCCTAAAGGATCACATTGTTGATCCCCTTCTCCTCCTTCTATTAAGTATACCATATTTGGGCCACCCCCTTGAGTTAGTAAGTTGTCAACTCCGCCTTCTCATCTGATCTAACACCCATGATAGCCAACACCTTGTATACCTCATCAATAAATTCTTGAGGGTCCTCATCCACTTTAGACCTATTAAACTCTGGGGGTTCATCCTCATAAAGTCCTTCACCCGAGATGTTGGAGTAGGAGCATGAGGTGCTTGGGCCCCTTGGTTGACTTGGTTAGTCAGGGCTTGAGCTAGCAAAGTGAGAGCATCCCGAAGCTCTCCATGAGCTGGTTGTTCTTTGGGAGTGCAGGCTCTTCTTTCTCTTGTATTAGGCATGATCTAAGAATGGCAAAGAACATTCATTAGAGGGATAACCTGACCCAACTTCTATAGCATGACATAGATCATGAAAAAGGGGAACATTTACTAAAATGTCTCATTGCCTCTTACTCATAGTTGTGGTGCACGAGACAACCATGATTAAGACTCTAATCAATGCAATATGTTGGATGCTGAGGACTATTAACAACCTAGTGCTTTGATACCAAGTTATTCACGACCCAAGTCTAGGGCCTAGATGTGATATTCGGGCTCTCCAAATAAGCCTCTTAGCATATCATTACACATCCTTGCTCACGAAAGCAATAAAACAATAATAAGAGATAGTAGAAAGGGAATACAGGGTTAAGAGACATCCTCGATACCATAGAAACATAACAAGCCAATAGTTTAGCATTAACATATCATAAGGTTCCAACAACATATCTAATACATGGATAGAAGCGGTGGCCAAGATAACTTTCTGGACTCACCCTCATAATCAGAAGCATATAATTAGATAATGAGAGTCTTTACATAGCATAAGGATAAGAGATATCATCCCCGGAGTTGAAGACTCACCAAACTTGCTTTGAGAAGATAGTACTAGCCATAGGGGGAATGACAACGATTGTGAGGAGCTTCGGTTCCTACATGGTAACATCATGTAGGCATAGAGTATGTGTTAGTATGTTTGAATGTACTAAGTATGTAGGATGCAATGCCATAATAGATAGGCAACATAATCAAAATGCATAATCATAAGCACGAGATAGTATATTTGGAACGTGGCATGCATAATCAATGCTTGAAATAGAACATGCTTATATAGAAACATTGTACATGTGTAAGAAATGAACATCATCATAAACCAAGAAAACTTAGTACTCCGAATCCAAGGTAGACCACCCCTTGGAAGTGATTGAGGATCAACCTCTCAATTAGTTGATGGGCATGACACCCCCATCCAAAGTGATTAAGGTATCAACCCCTCAATTGGTTGATGGAATACCACCCCATATGAGGTGATTGAGGTATCAACCCCTCAATTGGTTAATGGTTGTCATACCCTACCATCCATGGTGATTGAGGTATTAACCCCTCAATTGGTTGATGGCATACCACCCCTATCTGAGGTGATTGAGGTATCAACCCCTCAATTGGTTATGGTCAACTCATAAAACTATAGATACATTTCATGATATCAACACATATATACCATCCTTTCATCATCATAAAGTCATACAAGTCATAGTTCATGCAATGGATCATCAATAGATCAAAAACCCTAAATTGGACATTTTATCAAACACTTGGTGGGTGTGTAATACTAGTGTAAAATCATGCAATTCAAGTGTGAAATCATGTAAGAAAACTTGAAGTAAATCAACCCACCAACACTTGGTAATACCACCTTGCAACATACATTTAAACCCCTTATGAAACGTCAAAGTAGATCATAGATTCATAGCTCAAAACATGCTTAAAAGTCACATTTTTACAAAACTCCAACTTAGTTCATAGTCGAATTCATATTAAGAAGACTCATAAGTAAATCAACTTAGAAATATGCAATTTATATAAAAAGGAAGCTTGGGTACCATGGGTGAAATGACCTAATGGTTGAAACCCAAATACCTCAACTTTGGAGAATTCCTTGATGAAGATTGAGATGAGAACTTGAATCTTGAGTGGATTCCTTAAGATTCAGAATGACTTTTGGAACTTGGATTTTAGTTTAAATATTTGTCTAAGTGTTTAAGAGAGTACTGGGGAATATCTTATATGATATGAAGGTGAAATATGGCTAAGTATAGGTGTTTCTAAGTATGGGAAGACATAGGCCCAAGAATCATGAAACGACCCCAAAAATGTGCCTCAGAATGCCCAGAATTTTAAAGTCCATACATCTCAATATCCACTTGTTATTTTAAAAATCTGACTTCATATTCTTGTTCAGGGAGTCAAAATTGGGTGAGAAAGTGTCTAATCTCGATTTTAAAGCAATCGTATTAAAATTTAAAATTCCCAAATATCAATTTACAGAGAGCTTTTTGCATCGCCTCCATGATGTGCCTCTATTTTAAATTGAGACTATTTTTTTTAGTTTGATCCAAGACTTATATGTTCTCGGACTAAGTGTTGCCAAATATGTTTTTACCAGTACTTAGCCAAATTTCACCCTCATATCATTCAAAATATTTATCAATACATACTCAAACACTTAGTCATATTTTCACTCCCCAAACTCAAATCCCATACCCTCATCCCAAGCTAAGGTTTTCCTTCAAGGTTCTTCTTCAAGCTTCAAGCTTGAGGGTATTGGAAGATGTTAATTGATGGTTTTACAATGGATTTTCTTGCATGATTTCATCTCTATGTTTCATGGTTTTATATTAGTATTACACACCCTCTAAGTGTTTGATAAAATATCTGGATGTGGTTTCTTGAGGAGTTGATGATCCAAAGTATGAGATATGATATGATTGACTATATATTGATGAAATAAGCTTATATATATGATAAATTATACATAAAGTGTTGCATTAGACCATGCCCAATTTGGGGGGACTAAGAACTCGGATAACCTAGATGGGAGTTCGTACTCATCAACATAGGGAAGGGTTTGTACTTCTCTACCTGGTGATAGGGCAACATCATCACTAACCTATATGGGGGTTTGTACTCATCAACCTAGGAAAGGGTTTGTACTTCTCCACTTAGGTGATGGGGCGGCATTATCAGCAGCCTAGATGAGGGTTAGTACTCATCCACCTAAGTGATGAAGTGGCATTATAGCTATCATACCAAAGGGTTGTACATTTGGAAATCTAGCTTGGCCTTTTCTACACATATTATATCCTATATAAGCATGTGTTACTTAAGTGTGTTTTATTTATACATTGATCATACATGTCATATCGCTATATTATGCCTATTGCTTATTGTTATGTGTTTTGATTATGAAGTCTATCTCTTGTTGCATTGCATCCTACATACTTAGTATATTTAAACATACTAAAGCATACTCTATGCCTATATGATATCACCACGTAGGGACCGGTGCCCAAGTTGATCATCTTTCTCCTCCAAGTTGCTAGTTTGGTGCTATTCGAGCTAGTTGGTGAGTTCTCCAATTCGAGGACCTTAGTCTATATTCTCTTGTTATATATTGATACACTTTTCTTATGTTCCATTTGACTACGAGGGTGAGCCCAGTTGCTTTATCTTGGTCCGCCACTCTTATCTATGTATTAGAGGTGTTTGCTGGACATGTTATGTATCTATGCTAAGAGCTTTGACTCCATTGTTCTTGATGTCTATGATATAGAAGTGTCTTCCCTTAGCCCCAGTTTTCTCCATTTTTATCTCTTGATGCTTGTTTTATTTCTTCCATAAGCAAATATGTATAATAATGTTCTAAGAGGCTTGCTTGGGGTCCCTTCGGGTTCCCCTTGCACCGTGTCACATCTAGGACCTAGACTTGGGTCGTGACAAACTTGGTATGAAAGCACTAGGTTGATAGAGTCTTGGAGTCTAACACACCGTGTCAATTAGAGTCCTATTCATGGTTGTGAAGTGTACCATGACTATGAATAGGAGACTATGAGATGTTTTAGGAAATGTTTTCCTTCTTCATGTTCTAAGTCGTGCTATAGAGTTGTAGTGAGTTTTTCCCTAACAATTGTTTTTTACTATGCTAGATCATGTCAAACACTAGAGGAAGACAGGCCCAAACTCAATCAAGGCGCCCAAGCCCCTCATGCTACTACCTCAGGGGCTAGGGTAAAAAACTGCATAAGGATGAATCCTCCGGTATTCTATGGGTCAAAGGTGGATGAAGATCCATAAGAGTATATTGATGAGGTCTACAAAATCTTGAATATCATAGGTGTTGGGCCAAATGAAAAGGCAGAGTTGGCAGCGTACCAACTCAAAGGGATAGCTCAAATATGGTATGATCAATGGAAGGTGAGAAGGGGATTGGTTATGTGGTGCTTTGGGAGGAGTTCAAATTGGCCTTCCTCGGTTGATTTTTCCCACTTTAGCTTAAGAAGCTAAGTTGGTAGAGTTTATGAACTTGAAACAAGGTGCTATGAGTGTGAGGGAGTATGCCCTCAAGTTTAATCCACTTTCAAAGTATCCTCATTTGGTGGCCGATCCTAGATCTAGGATGAACAAGTTTGTGATGGGGGTCTCCGACTTGGTAAGTGAAGAATGTCAGTCCACCATGTTAATTAGTTACATGGACTTATCTCGGTTGATGACCTATCCTGAGCAAATAGAGGAGGAGAAATTGAGGACGAGAAGGGGGCATGAGGCCAAGAGGGCTCGTCTTAGGTGCAAGTTCCCAAGGGGTGGCCGATTCTGTCAAGGCCAAGTGTCTCATCATGCTACTAATAGGGGGTTTGCGAATGACCTCCCTAGGCCTTGAGGTATTGGTGTTATAGCTCCTATTGATATGTGTCCTACATATGGGAAGAGTCATAGAGGCCCGCATTTGAAAAGTTCTAATGCATGCTTCGATTGTGGAGAGCTTGGTCATGGTAAAGTCTGGGGTGCTAATGCAATTCCATTGGGGAGAGGTGGTACTCAAGGTGGTGCCCCAAGGCATAACTAATTTTATGCTCTACATGGGAGGCAATGGGTTGGTGGGGTCCCTGATGTTGTAACTGGTATGTTAAAAATCTTTGACTTTAATGTGTTGCTTTGATTGATCTGGGTGACACTCTTTTCTTTGTTACCCATTTTGTTGCTAAAAAGTTTTATGTTGACCCCGAATTGTTGCATGAGCCATATAAAGTGTCTACTCCTATTAGTGCCTCTATTATTGCTAGGAAAGTTTATAGAAATTGTCCCATTTACAATTTACAAAAGTTGTTGCCTTGTGATCTTGTTGAATTAGATATGGTTGATTTTGATGTCATTATTGGGATGGATTGGTTGCATACCTACTATGCTTCTATTGATTATAGAAACCATAAGGTCAAGCTTCAATTTCTAAATGAGCTCATCCTTGCGTGAGAGAGTCAAGATGTGGTGGTCAAAGGTTTTGGGCATCTCCCAAAAGGCCTCATACTAATGGGATTAGGTGAGCACTTATATATTGCTCCATTTTTTCCTCATTCTTCGATGTGGGATGGGGTTTGCACTCAACAGCTATTACAAGATATTTTAAGTCAAGTTACTGGTTCCAAGTGTTGTGCGGAAGCGTTTGAAACTCAAGTTGAATATGAAATCATAAACAAAGACACAATTGGAGATTGATAACTATTCCAACTACCTAATCCACCAATTTTGACAATTTAGCTCCCATGTGTGAAAGGGGAAGCTTCATATTGTAGGCTTCTAGAAATGTGCCAATCTTGACTTCCAACAATTCATGTGTGAAAAGGGAAGCTTCATATTGTAGGCTTCTAGAAGTGAGCCAAACTTCCAACACCAAGGACAAGGGAGATAGGGATGACATTCTTGCCGACATCTCATTGTTTTGGATGACATGTGGGATGGTATGGCATGGGATGACTTAAGGCTTTGTTTTCCAGATGTTGGAAATAGAAGCAGAATAATCATAACAACTCGACTTGAGAAATACCATACTGATCCTTATTATCTTCCATTCCTCACAACAGAAGAGAGTTGCCAATTGTTGCAGAAAAGAGTGTTTCAAAAGGAAAATTGCCCGCCTGAACTGCAAGATGTGAGTCAATCAGTTGCAGAAAAATGTAAAGGACTGCCCTAGTGGTTGTGTTGGTAGCTGGAATAATCAAAAAAAGGAAAATGGAAGAATCGTGGTGGAATGAGGTGAAAGATGCTTTATTTGACTATCTTGAACGTGAGTCGGAAGAATATACTCAGATGACTATGCTGTTGAGTTTTGATAACTTACCCCATTGTTTAAAGTCTTGTCTTCTTTATATGGGGATGTTTCCGGACGCAAAAATTCCAGCGTCTAAATTGATAAGTTTATGAATTGCAGAAGGATTTGTGGAGAACACCGAATCTGGGAGATTAATGGAAGAGGAAGCTGAAGGCTATTTGATGGATCTCATTAGCAGTAATGTGGTAATGCTTTCAGAGAGAAGTTATAATGGTAAAGTCAAATACTGTCAGGTTCATGATATTGTGCATCACTTTTGCTTGGAGAAGAGTAGAGAAGAAAAGTTTATGCTTTGCAGACATTCCCATGCTTGAAACACTTGTTATAAAATGGTGTAACATCCCCCTTAGCTTTGCAGACATTCCAACTCTGAAACAGATTGGGTTATGGAAAAAATATTCAGCTGTGAGAATTAAGGAAGAAGTTGAAGCCATTGAAGGATGTGATCATCTTGACCTCGTTAAAGAACAGTACTACACTGATTAAACTCTTTTTTCTATATGATTCCAATCAATGGTGTTTTTATGCAGCTTTATAATTTTGACTAACATCTTCATAGCTCAATACAGATCACTGTGTTGTTGTTGTTGACTATTTCTTGATTTTCTAATTCGATGAACAATCCCAACAAGTTTAAGGTTAAACTGCTTATTGTTGCTGGAGTCCAATATTTTTCAAAGGTTGGACAAGTCCTTCATTATTCACTTTTATGTAAAGCCATCAACGAGATTCATTAACAATGGAATAGACTAAGAATGAGTATAAAATTGTAGGCAAACAAGTCCAAAGTTAAAGAATTCTCCATGAAGATCCTGTGTATAAAAGCCAAAAGTAATTGTTTTTTAATTAAAAAAGAAACATCTTTTTTGAGGTTATTTCGTTCTATTCATCTTATATATTATCAGTTCGATTTATTAGTTTTAGTGTTTAAGAAAATATTCATAGAATACATATACGACTTTTCTTGCAATACAATAAAATAAACAAATCAATTGAGCATCTAAACTTAATAATATGCAATATTTACCCCATAATACATTGAGAATCAAGTAAATACGTACTCCCTCCGGGCACTATTAGATGTCAAAAAATTTTAAATTTGATTTTTATTTTTAGTTATCATTTTGGAAAAATCAAGATAAGATAAAAAAAATTTTATCTATTTTATCCCCAGTTTACTTAAAAAGTTAATGTTTTTAAAAATATAGAATTTCTTAAAAATGTTCAGTATCAATTCATATTTAAATATATTGAAATTTAAATTATAACTTTAATAAATAAATTTTATCAACTAATAAGAGTTAAATGACAATATTTTTCTTAATCAAGTGTGCAAGTTAAAATTTAATATCGAAACTTTTTAACACTTTTTTTTCGATTCAAAACACACCTATTATTTTTAAGTGTTGAGGGAATTATCAGAGAAGTCGATGTCGATTCTGTGGGAGAAGAGTGGAGCATGGCGGTGGCTAGTGAGGAGAACCAAGGAATCGAAGCCGTTCTTCATCGGATTCGCTACTCTATGCGGCGTCGTTCCGGGGATTATTGGTTTCTGTGTTATGTCAGCCACCAATACCAGCAATCCTGAACTTGAAGCCAAGCTCCGTCAGAACGCTCGCCCCGAAACTCTGGTATGTTCTATTCCCCGATAGTGCTAGGTTTGTGATCTGAGAGCTTCATGTGCTTTGTAGGTTGTACCTTCTGCAATTTTGATTGTAAAGCAAACTTGCAAAGTGAACAAATGAGCTTCATGTGCTTTGTAGGTTGTACCTTCTGCAATTTTGATTGTACAGGAAATTGCTTATGATTACAAATCGCGTAGTAGTATTGTGATTATCTGATTCATATGTTCTGTAGCTTCTGCTCTGATTTGATTGCACGGGAAGTTGCTTTGGCATTAACATTTCCTGATGTGTATCATAGAGTTCCTTCCTTCACCTAGTAGTGTTGTTATTACCAGATGAATATCAGTTTCATATGTGTTGGAGATTCTGGAGTTATGATTGTACCTAAATTGACTTGGCGTTGTAGGACTTTTATTGTGTATTGTACTCCCTTTGCCCTTTAACCAGCTAGCTGTTGTTACCAGAGCATCCTTCATAGCAGTTGGTTAGGCAAAGGCCTTTGAAAGATGTCTTTTTACCAGTAATGGTATATCTGGAGCAAACATTCATCTAGCAAGATCAGTATGCGTCTCATGTCTATTTGTACATTCTGCTGTGATGATTGTGCTTTTTGATCTGTCAAAATGAAAAATCTGAGACCCCATATGACAGACAAGGTAGTTTAAGATACTAGTTTGACAGGTGTATGTCCTGAATAGTAGTCGAAACAAAAATGGGAATGTTGAAATCCTGGGATTCTTGGAGAATTTGTTAAGAGAGACAAATAAGTGAAGGCCTGGATGGCATGTTGAGGAACTGAGGAATACATGATAGGTGGAGCGGAAGAAGTCCGAGATGAAAGGCCTTTCAGTGAGAAAACTTATGGCTTGCTGTCTTTGCAGTGTAGGAAAAAGTCTCTGGATCTCAATAGTTTCAACGAGGGCTTTTTGTTGAATGTATTGACCTATCATTTTTTTTGTTGATGAAGCAAGTAATATGATTAGAAAGCATCACGAAGATGCAAATAGAACATAGTAACCAAGAGAGTGATATGCTGTCCACAAAAGGCATTAAGAAGATGTTGGCCAATCATTAAGGAACATCCAAAGACCAGCTTCAAGTATTTCCTTACGGTCGAGAAACTAGACAGAAGCCTAAATGCAATTTTTATTGCTATAATCCCTGAAGAGAGGGTATTGATTAGAGCCTTTTGACCTATAATTCTATTTGGCAATAGTTACAAGATTATTGCCAAAATCCTCAATGGAAGGTTGACGGCAATAAAAGAAAAATTGGTGTCTAAATCACAAAATCCTTTTCTTTATGGGAGTGCTTGTAGCTAATATGAGCATGGAGTCCAAGATAAAGTCTATTGATGCTGAGGTAATGTGCAAATTAGACTTCAAGGCCATACGACCATGTTAGCTGACCTTTCTTGCTAAAGCTACTTGAGAGCATGGCTTAAATTGATTGGCTTGTGCATATTAAGCTTTAAACGACCAGAATGTTACCTTTTAAAGTACAGATTCTACCATCATTTTGGGCTGTATGGTGGGAAAATCTATCACTGTCTCCCTTGGCTTGCCTTTGGGTGTCTTGGACCCCATGCCAGGGCCAGTAACCGGAGCATTGGAATGTTGGCTAGAGTAGAGAATTGTTGAGAAGGCAAATAGACAGATATGGATAACGATTCCAGCTTGTATTTTTGGAACTTTTAAATTGGAAAGGAAGGACAACGAAGTTCTTTAAGTCCCCAAAGAACCTCTATTGAGTGAAGTTGCTTACCCACCAAGCATGACTATTTTAGTGAGAACAAAGCTTACTTTCAAACCCTTTTCTTTTAGGCACAATATATAAATTGGCTTGTCACGTCATCTAACACTATTCCACCTATTTATAGTTAAAAAAAAGTAAAAAAACATTTGTGATTGGCCAAAATAAATTTATTTTTACGAAAAATTTAAATTTAAATTTTTTACTCCACCCCGAACCCTCATCCCCCAGCCTCCCTCCACCCCTACCCCTAACCCCCTACCTTTACCCTCCCACCTCCCAAAAAAGAATTTAAATATTTTTTTGGTGTCAAAAACTAGAAAAAAAATTCTTGAAGATTAGTACTAGAAAGAAAGAAAAAATTGTAATTTAATTTGAAAAATAATGGTTTATATATAAATGGATGTAGTAGGGGTAAAAATGACAATTCAAGCACTCACGCGCCCTCTTTTGCGTGTAAGACAAATGCTTTGCCATGTCAGCGCCTTGTGTTTACTTGATAAAAAATGGGCAAGTTGGAGTGCCTATTTGTGCACTTTGAAAGTTTGAGTTCCAACTTAAAATTTCGTCCAAATTAAGGGTCCAATTTATGTATTGTGCCTTTCTTTTATATTTCAATAGCCCCTATTATTTTTCTATTTTGATTTTGAATGATATATTGTCAGTGAAGTCCACCGACATTAAGATGAACACAGCATTTGAATATACCCATTTATGTCTTGTCTTTGTTGAAAACTAAAACTAAGTTGTGAGCACTTTCACTCAACTTTGGTTTACACTTTTGATGAAATCAGCCACCTGCCGTCTTTGGGAACTACAAATAGCTATAACGTTTGCTTCTCTACATGTTCAGTCTTCTGCTGTTAGAAAGAATATCGACTTTGCCTTCTTTTTTTTTTTATGAAGAGATAGCTTGGGAAGCGAGCAATGAGTTTACATTATCCTCTTGCACCAAATTGACCATCTCACTTAAACCTTACAGTATATTCCAAAAAAAAAAAAATGGTTTGCAGTGGTTTCTTCCAGTCTCATTGGCTTGTTTTATATGCTAGTACTCTGACTTATGATTGTTGAATTTCTAAAGATACATTGTTTTCTAACAGATGATGGGTAAAGTTAATAAAGAGAGGTTGGCTGAGTACCTCGGTGAACTGCAGAGAAAGGAGAACACAAATGACAGATATGTTGCAGCTCTGAAGGGTGAAACGTTGACGAGGAAACCTTACCAGAGAATTCAACCAGTCCCAAATCCAAGTGATATTGAAGCAAAGAAGGAACAAAAGTAGATCGCAGCTTAGCTGGTTTTGTTGCTGTAGTTTGCTACTACTTTTCCCAGTTGATAAAGCTTTGGAATTGACGTAGGGACACAACTGGAGTGAAATTTGAAGATTGTCGTTTGTCGAATGAGTGAAATCTGATTGAATTTAAATAACCATACCTTAGTCCTAGCATGAGTAACTTTGTTTACCTGCATTTCGATAGTGTTAGGCGTGCAAGAATTTGTTGTAGTTTATGAAATTGAGAACAAAATCTTAAACTTGAATATATAGTTTCAAGTTGTGGTATGAAAGTGCAATTCAAGTGAATATTTTCCCATGTAAAACCAAAATTTTAAAATTCTGCCTTCTGTTTGTTAGATTCACTAGACAATGGTCAATTTTTTTGAGGGCACATAATAAGAAATTCATACATTCAAATGCATTAATAAGTTCTCCAGATATAGAGTTCCCACAATTCCGAAAACCACGGTTCTTTTATACCTTATTCTCTGGCCAAATTCTGAAAAAAAAGAGCCAAAAAATACACGTTCATATGATGGAGAATGGTTCTATAACACCAGACTTGAAGAGCTACTGCAACATTAGCACAAACAATCACACAAACACACAAAAGGATGTTGTTCTATAACACCTTGACTTCAAACTCATATGTCAACAGCAACTCGAAAAGGCACAGCAGAACTAACACACAAAAGGAGCATCAATGTGTTGATCATCGCAGTAGAGGCCTGGGCGTTGTGTGAACCCTTGTCTCTGCATCTTTTTCCTAGCCTTGGTAACAAGTTCCTTGTAGGTGACTGGACCATCTGATTCAGCCAGGATTTCCTGAATTGCATTGCTTAGAGCACCATAAGATTCTCCGCCTGCAGGGGTGGCATCTGCAGATGTTTGGTCTGTTTGGCACCCACTGACGAGAATGCCACTGTCCGGTAAACCTCTATTACCTGAACCAGCATAAACCTCCTGCTTACCTCCAACGTGTGTTTCCATGGCCGGTTTTGCATAGCTGTCATCATTTTCATCAAGTTTCTGTTTCAGAAACTCTTGAGCCAAGTTACCAACCATACCCAAGAACCCACTGCCTCCCCCCTCCTCGTTATTCTTTTGTAGCTTGTTAAAAATGACCTTCATGAATTTCTTCACCTTAGGACTTGCATCTTCACCAAAGACATCAAAGAGTGTTGGCCTAAGTTTCCCAACATCAATGTCATCCTTACCGGTTTTCTGCTTAAGTATCTCAATTAGAGTGGAAAGAGGTAAGGACTTGTTCTTCACACGGACTTGATAACCGTCTTCCGTCTCTATCACACTACTCTCAGTAAAATTCTCCTCTTCCTCTTCATGGCGATGGTGGCGACGTGGAAGGTGGATACCCCGGGATTCAAATGCATCTTCAACATTTCGGCGTAAGAAATTCTTGAATCCAAAACCAGATCCATGGCCTTCATCGTCATCACCTTGCTTGTGGCTCTCCCCTATCTGCTCTTTAGCTTTGTCAATGAGGCCGCCACTATGGCATGAGTCGGATACAATTGTGATCCGGCAACCTTCAGGTACTTTGTCCACGAGCTCTCTAAAATCATCATCTAATCAAGGATGAAACAACACAGCCAACAGTTCAATATTAACTGCATGTGACTTTTCCAATGATATTAAAACCAAGAGATAATAAATTCTATACACGAGTGTCTATTGGAAATCAAGGGTAAAGTTTTCGCACACCTCACACCTTTCCGGACCCCACTTGAACACCAATGCTTGTGGGAACTCGGAAAGTTACTTACTGGACTTTCCTGCACCTCTAACTTCATTCATTCTATTTTTCATTTTCTCCCATTCCTCGTACAATAATTTCAAAAATTCAGCGACAACAAGTTCTCAATTCTAATATTCAACTTCCCAAGTTTGCATTTTTTATTTCACAAAAATTTAAATCCGCCTGAAATGTTAACAACGACAGATCAATTAACCATTTGAATATCTTAATTTACAAGCTTCCTATCCACATCGACCCCACAAATCATGCACCAACTTATGGGGAAGTTACTTTCCTGGATATTCCTGCATTTTACCAACACTTTGTAGTAAAGTTAAAAATCCTTTTTTAATCAATGGTAGAGTTATTAATTCCATATCCGAATTAGTGAAATACCAATCCCTCTACACACCACCTACTCCTCTTCTTTTTGCCAACTTTTTGTCATCTCCCATTCAACAATTCAGTAACTCTCGACCCAAATTCTTATTTCTAAATCCTGTTTACCAGTTCATAAATCTCCCTAAAACTCGGGATCCATCTCAATAATTATCAAAATAGATGAACTAAATGCTTTCAAGATCCTTTTCCTTTATCAATACTCTATCATGATCTCAATCTACAAATCACACACACGAAAGAACAAGTTTGGAACAAACCAATGAGAAAGATCAAAGAAATAGTTAATGTAAATGAGATTCATATCACAATATAGTAAACTTTACTCCCTCTTTTTTACCCAACTTTTCCTCATCCCCATTTCAACTATTTCAATTACTCAAGAAACCTAAATCCTCATTTCTAAAATCCCAGTTCTTCATTTCACAAATCTCCCTAAAATCTCTGATCCACCTGAATTATCATCAAAACAGATCAACTCAACCTTTCAGAATCATTTTTTGAAAACCATTTCAAGACCTCAAACTCCTAGCTAGATCCATGCCACATCAACTCTAACCCCCCCCCACCCCCCACCCACCCAAACAAACAAACGAAAAGCAAATTTTGGAGCATACCCATGATTTAGATCAAAGCAATACAAGTACCAGCAATAAAATTCATATCACACACATAATACACACCCAAAAAACAAATTTTGGAAGACACCCATGGTCTAGTTCAAAGCAATACAAGTATCATCAATATAATTCAACATCACACACAAAGAAAACAAATTTTGAAGCAAACCCATGATCTAGATCAAAGCAATACAAGTAACCACCAATAGAACTCAACACACACACAGCACAAATTGGAACAAGTCCATTATTTACATAAAGCAATACAAGTAACACCCAACAAAATTCAACATACACACACCCAAAAAAAAAAAAAAAAAAAAAAAAAAAAAAAAAGCAATCTTGGAGCAAACCTATGATTTAGATCAAGTGTAATCTAAGTAGCTCAGTTAATTAGCTATCTGACAGCTCCATTCCCCACCTCATAATCCCCTTCTCATTTCACCTATCCCCAATCTTTAAACATAATGATTTAGATCAAAGAAATGTTCAAGTAGCTGCAAATTTTGAAATAAACCCAATGACTTAGATCAAAGCAATACAACTAACCCCCGACAAAATTCAACACACACACACACTAAAAAACCAATCTTGGAACAAACCCCATGATTTAGATCAATTACAATTTCACTAACTCAGTTAATTAACTACACACCTCATAATCTCCTCCTCATTCCCCTACCCCCAATCTTCAAACAATTAAAAAAGAACAACTTTAAATCTAGAAATGTTCAATTACCTGTAATAAGATTCATATCACAAGGAACAATACACTCATCATAACCAGTATCATCTTCTTCACCGGTTTCAGCAGGTAACCTAGTCCCATGTCCACTATAATGCACAAATAAACAATCCCCTGATTCAGCAGATCCAACAAGATCCGATAAAGCCTTACGTATGTTCCGACCAGTTGGTTGTATGTAAGAATCGTCAGTATCTATAAGAACAGTAATATCTTCCTCGGAAAATCCGTAACGGTTCAATAAACAATTGTACATTCGTTTAACATCGTTAATACAGCCTCTAAGCTCTGCTTTTGTTCCTGGATAGTTGATTCCGATTAACACTGCCTTTCTCGCCATTGAAATTTTTGGAGAAAAAAAAATGAAAGCTTTTGGTTTACAGAGATTTTTTTGGGGATTGTTGATTGAATTATTTGATGCTTTTAGATTTTTTTGGGGATTGTTGATTGAATTATTTGATGCTTTTTTTTTATATACTCAAAGGTTGTGGGACCAAAGTAATTAAAAGTTTTAATTAAACTATTGATAAAAAATATACTTCTTAAAATATTGGTTAAAGTCCATATAGTGTAACCTTGACGAGAACGAGTATTTTTTATTATTTCATTTTTCGATATCAACTTGATTAAACTTTAAAATTAAATTGAAATAGTTAAATTTAATATATAAATCTAAAATTTAAATGGTTGAAAACTATACAAAAAATATTATAAGTTGTAATTTTTCTTATATAAATATGATGAAAAAATAGATATTAAAATGTTGATCAAAATTTATCTGGTTGGTCATTGATAGGTGAAATAATAACAAGTAAGAGAACGGAGAGAGATAGATGTTTTAAAAAGAATAATCTTTTTTCTTTTTTGATAATATTTTAGTTTCAATTTTTTACTTGATATATTTGAAGTTACAAGATTAAAGAACATTTTATACATGTGACATAATTTTAATTTAGAATTATAAAATTAAAAATAAAAAATTATTTTTTAAAATTTTATGTCAAATTAAACGAGGTTCTTTTGTAACTGTTTCGAGAGTAATGACTTCTAAATTGTCGTAACGTTCCTATGTATATATTAATTTTGCTAGTAGAAAGGTTTTATTCATTAAAACATGAAATAATGTCTATATGTTATCAAAAAATATATTTTTATATACTTAAAAAAAGTTAAAAATATATTCTCAATTTTAATTTATATGATATTATTTAATTTGATATAGAGGTTAAGAAATAAGAAAAAATTTATTGTGTTTCCTAAATTATTTATATTAAAGATAATTTAGTGCTTACTTTTTAGTTGAGTTTTCTTTACAACTAAATATTTTGTGAGATTAAAGAAGGATAAAATGGGATAATATCACTAAATAATTGACAAATAAGGAAAGTTAACATTGTTCTTAAGACAAATTAAGAAAAAATACATATAGGATTGAGAAAAAGCATACTATTTCCATTAGTATTATTGTGACAACATATTAATGGCAACCATTAATATAAAAATTGTGTAAATTTTAAAATGAATAATAAAAAATAAAGAATAAATATACAAATTATAAATATAAAGACACGTTGATTTAAATGAAGAATTTCACCAATTGGAAAATTGTCAACAAAATAAACAAAGTTTACGTGCTGGCATCTACCAAACGTTGGTTCTATTTTATTTTTGAAGTCGCTAGATGTTTCTTTTATTAATTTAAATTTATATTGCATAAAAAAATTTAAAAAATTAATTATTCTTTATTAGCAATTTATAAAATCGCGAAAGATAAGTGTTGACAAAATACTATATAACAAATATAAGAATTTTCTGTTTGTGTTATATATGAAATATAAAATTCACCCCATACCTTCAAATGTGAGATTATAAGTTCGAGACACACACAAAGAGAAAAAAAAATCAAAATTTTTGAAAAAGTAAAATTTAAGTAGATAAAAATATATCCTAAAATAGCAACAAGATGAGTTCAAAACTTATTTTACATAGGATTCAATATCAGGTGATATTTTTAGTAATTGTTTTTACTTATTTTCCTTTTTTGCTCATCAATTCTTCTATATAGATTCGTCATTTTTTATTTTAACCAAATAAAAATTTGTAATGAGAAGCCATCGTCATAATAATGTAAGCATGAAATCATCAAAAATAAAAAAATATTAATTAGGTCCCATTTAAAACTTCTATTCTACACACAAAATCAGACGTGTATATTTCGTCATCAAATATTCAATGCATATGAATTGTAAAGAAGAAATTGCCTATAAATACCACATCAACTAAATCAAAAAGAAAACACAACAAACATTAAAAAAAAAAAAAGAATCCTCAAATATTTATCATGTCTATGTCCTCTATATTTAGTAAACCAAGATTGGTTGTTAAGAAAATTTTGGCTAGAGCACAAAATGAAGGTGATGGTGCTGTTGTAAGAAGAAGCATAGGAAGGTAATTTTTGAAAAAAAAAATTATTTTTTTCTTTTTTTTACCCTTTTTTTATTTTGAATATTAGATGTCTTGAGAGATAATTGTTTTTTTTAAAAAATATTTTTTTTGGTATTTTGGAATTTGATTAGGCCTGAATTGAGGAATCTTGATCCATTCCTTATGTTAGATGAGTTTAATGGTAATTCCCTACAATACCATCATTTTATTCTTGTAGTGTGCATTAATTTTGTGAAAAGAAATAATTAATTTTTACTAATTTGAAAACTATGTTTATTTTTGGATTCTTGTAGTTTCACCACCTGCTGGATTTCCTGATCATCCACACAGAGGTTTTGAGACTGTTACTTATATGTTGCAGGTAAAAAATTCATTCTACTTAAACAAAATAATTGTGTGCTAGGAGGCATCGTCGATGTATATAAGTTAAATTCTGCGTTCCTGATTTTCAAAGATTGAAAATTCTAATGTGATTTTATGGTGTTTAATTTTAGGGAGCTTTTACTCATCAAGATTTTGCTGGTCACAAGGGTACAATCAGGACTGGTGATGTGCAGGTAATGAGTTCCCCCTGCTAAGTATTTAAGTTCGAGTCTTGTGGATGGAGTCGCCTTGACGTTAACCCCCCTTAAAGTGGGACTTCACAATGCTAGTATGAGTTAATGTTTTTATGATTTTCCATTTGGTTGAATGCAGTGGATGACAGCAGGAAGAGGTATAGTTCACTCAGAAATGCCTGCTGGACCAGGCACTCATAAGGGCTTGCAACTTTGGATAAATCTAGCTTCAAAGGACAAAATGTAAGTTACATTGATCCAATCTTGATTTTTGGCTTGAAAAATAAACAATCTATTTCACTTTAACATATTCCTATATGCTTAGTACAATAATAGGTGTTCAACTAACCGCCCACGGTGTGTGGCTATGCCATGTTTTAGACACAACAACTCATCCTTATCTTGCTGCTTGTTGTCTACTTCGTGAGCCTTCACTGCTCCGTTTTTGTAACTTCTCTTCTTTTGTCCGTCCATGAGGCTGTAGAAAGACAGAACAGAATGGCTATCTGATGAGAGTCGTTTCGATAACAGAATCTCATAATGCAGAGTGAAATGTGCATTTACTTGATGATCATCTATTCAGTTTCTTGAAAATGAAGGAATGACCTTGCTGTCATTGTGCAGGGTTGAGCCAAGGTATCAAGAACTGCTACATCAAAACATACCAAAGGCTGAAAAAGATGCCGTTGCTGTCACTATTTTAGCAGGGGAATCCATGGGCATAAAATCCCCAGTTTTCACGCGAACGCCTACAATGTTCCTTGATTTCACCCTAAATCCAGGTTCTGAGCATCACCAACCGATCCCCGAGCACTGGAATGCCTTCATCTACATAATCGAAGGAGAAGGGGCGTTTGGTTCTTCGGATTCTACTACTGCACCAGCTCACCATTGCTTGGTTTTAGGCCCTGGTGAAGGCCTAAGTGTGTGGAACAAATCTTCAAAGCCATTGAGATTTGTTCTGATAGCAGGGCAGCCGATTAACGAGCCTGTCGTACAGTATGGTCCATTTGTTATGAACACTAAGACTGAGATTATGCAGGCTTATCAAGATTATCAACTTGGAAAGAATGGATTTGAAAGATCAAGGCAATGGTGTTCTAAATGAGTAAACAGAGTTGCATATTCTTATACTTCATAAAAAATTAGCCTACAAACTATAGTATTCATTAGTTTTCTCATAAATCTCATATGACTATAGGTTGTTATAGTCTTTGTTTTCATTTGAAATGTGATGCCATGTTTTGAGTAAAGTTTATTAGTATTCATTTCCTTCATTTGTTCAAGATTGCATTGCTTGTTTTTTAATTGGATCTTGCCTCTTTTCAAAATATTATATGCGTTATATATAACTTCTTAAAGAACTTATGATTTTTGAACGATCTGATTTGTACCTGTTGATACTTTTTTAATAGTCATGGCAACATAAGTTCTCCAATATTTTTTTCGCTTTCAAAATCATCTAATCGCTCAGATAATATCTTTCAAAAATCATAATACAACCTTGAAAAACACCTGTAAAATACAAGAATAGTCAAAAGTCATTGTCACGAAGAGAGTGATAAAGACATTCCAATGGCCTTTCTTGGAAAAAGAAAATCAACTAACACCTTCTTAAAACGTCTGCTCGATTTGGATTATTCGAAGAAAATGTGATGGATGTGATTTTTACCATTATTTCTCAATTATTGAGTAGATATGGCATTTAATTGCAATTAAATTTCATTTGCAATGGAAATTGGTATTACATAAGAATTAAACAATTTACTTTACTGTTTAGTTTAGGATTATGTAATTAAAGTAAGTTTGCCATTAGTCTTGCAAAAATATCCCGTTTAAGATAATAGAACAAATTTATTATTATTCTTCCATTTATAAAATCATCCAAGAAAAGGAAAATAAATAAAATCCATCAACACCATTTCTTAACAAATTATATGTACCCATCTTTCTTTCTTTTTTTTTTTTAATTATGTGTACATCTTTGCCCTCCATCACTATGGGGTTGAAACTTGAATATTCTTTTTTAAATTATATTGAAAATAATTTTTAAATTATGACGTTATATTTAGACATGTATTTCACAAGTAAAACTGAAAATTTCAAAAGAAATAACTTTTTTTGCTGAAAATATACTGTTAAAATCTATAGCCAATGAAAATTTTCTTATAATATTTTTTTATATAAAAAGATAAACACATAAAAATTTACTATATTCAATAATTTAAATATGTTAAATCATATATGCTGAAATAAAACCAATGAAAAGGAAAAAAAAAGGTTATTAAAACACGTTTATTACAAAAAGAAAAACTATAGGATGTACACGACTATTTTCTTTTCAAATAAAAGGTTATCATTAGTTGTTTCTTCTTTAACAAAAGATTTCGAGTTCGAGCATGAGAATAGAAATTTTTTTTGATACAGAGTACTTATCCTCAAATGAAACCTTACGTGGCATGAATTCGAATATAGTTGAAGTCCAATACGGGAATCAAATACCGAGTGAAAATTAAGAAAAAGAAAAGTTATTATTATATTCCTCTTTATTTACCCAAAGAGGACTCCCACTTCTGGAATTTTTTTAAAAAATAAAAAATAACAAAAATCCAGCAAGGCCACTTCTTGCACATTCTCTGCATCTTTGCCAGCTCTGCCACCATTACTACTTCGCACAAAAACCCAACACCCCGTTCCCCTCTCTCGCTCTCTCTCTCTAGATCACCATTTTCCAATTCTTTCTCTCTCTAAACCTCAAAAGAATGGACTCTTCAGATGATGAGGGTGAGGAGTACCTTTTCAAGATTGTAATCATAGGTGATTCTGCAGTAGGCAAATCTAATTTGCTTACACGTTATGCAAGAAATGAGTTTAATTTGCATTCAAAAGCAACTATTGGAGTTGAGTTTCAGACCCAAACTCTTGAAATTGATGGCAAAGAAGTTAAAGCTCAGATTTGGGATACTGCTGGACAAGAAAGGTTTAGAGCTGTCACCTCTGCTTATTATCGTGGAGCTTTTGGTGCTCTTGTTGTTTATGATATTTCAAGAAGGACTACTTTTGATAGCATCCCTCGTTGGCTTGATGAACTCAAAAGTATGTTTCTTTTTTGCTAAAAGTTCCATTTTTTATATGTTGGTTTTGGTTTGTGCATAAAAATTTCTCACCTTTTTGGTGGATTGGCTGTAGAGTTTAGTTTTTGTGAGATTTGATGGTGTTATGATAGAATGCTAATTCTTAGATTTGACTTATACATTCTTATTTATGTTGCTAAAACAAATTTCTTTTGTGTAGCTTGGTTTGGGTTTTATGTTGAATTCCCATAAAAGTTTTATGCATATCTTTGGTTTTGTGCATAGAAAGTTCTCCCTTTTTTGGTGGATTGACTAGAATTTTGTCTTTTGAGATTTGATGGTGTTATGATGGAATAGTAATTCTTGATTTGACTTCTACATTCTTGTTTATGCTGCTAAAATTCTTTTCTTTGTTTAGCTTGGTTTTGGTTTATGTTGAATTCTCATCAAAGTTTTATGCATCTCTTTTGCTTTGTGTAAGAAAAAGTTCTCACCTTTTCGGTTGATTGGCTATAAGATTTTGCTTTTTGAGAATTGATGGTGTTATGATATAATGGTAATTCTTTAGATTTGATTTCTACATTATTCTTTTTTCTTTGTTATTAGTTATACAAATTGACAAGTGAGTTGAGATCTGATTGTTGTATTCTGAGGTCTTTGTTGCTCGCCCCCAAAAAAAATCTGAACTTGGTTTTGGTTCATGTTGAATTCCCATCAAAGTTTTATGCAGTTTTTTGTTTGTGCACAAAAAAAAAGTTCTTGCCTTCTTGAGATATAGTGAGGTTTTCTTGCTTCTTGTTATTGTTGCTAAAATCCTTTCCTCTTTTCAACTTGGTTTTGGCATATGTCGAGTTCCCATCAAAGTTTTATACATATCTTTTCTTTTTGCATAAAAGTTCTCACCTTTTTTGGGATACATTGAGGTTTGGCAGTGTATAATTTAGTTTATGGATCATTGTTACGTGAAGCAATGGGAAAGAAAGTTGTCTATATGCCAATGTAGCTGTTATGGTCAATTTTGTCTAGATACAGTTGGGAACCTTGGATAAGAACAAAATAGACAGACTGTCAATTGAATGTATACTAGTAATGGGAACTCAAGTCATGCTTGCTTTCTCCGAAGAACTAGTCAACTTGAACTTGTAAAAAGATCATACTTATATGGAATCTGTTTTATTTGCTTGATTGTGAAATTAATTAGGACCCACAGCCCAGCTTACCTACACATGGCACTATGGTAGATTAAGGAGTCTCAGGGATTGATCAGAAATCTCAGAGATTCTTTTGACGGTAAATGGTTCCACATATAACTTAGGTAGTCTCTCCATTAAGCTCTTAGCTAATAAACTTTTGGCTGGACTGGAGTGGACATCCATTTTTTTGGACCTTGAGCGGCTATGTGATACTTCAACGGCCTTGTTTTGTTACTCAAATCTGTTCTTGTATTGCAAATATCATTTTAATCTTGAAAATGAATGAATTTGTGCTCACAGTTTCCAAAGTTGAAAATTTTTAGAACTTGATGTCAGTAAAGCAGAGGAGTATTGACTCGGGGTAAAACTAATATTGACTCGGGGTAAAACTAAGTATATTTTTAGCTTGGCATAATAATGTGCAAGGTGTGGGATTTCTAATTGGTGCAGAATGTATTTTCATACTTTCTTTTATGAGAGTGTGGTTAAAATATTCAAGATCGGTTAACATCAAAGCATAATTAGAAGTCCAACAAAACTTGTATGATCCTTTTTTCATCAACTCTTCTATTTTTACTCTCCAATTCCTTTCAAACACGACCTTATCTCTCACCCTCTCAGTGTACTGTCACAAATATTATCTCTCTCTTCTTTCAGCATTTTCCGCTCCCATTCTATTTTATAACCATTGTGTCCAGACCAGCTTGCACACACCTCAACTAATTTCTCAGGATACCTACTACCTCTCACTAGCCAGGTTCACAGATTGATAGAAGTCACTTAGTGTTTTGACTCTATGAGGATTCGAACCTAAGATCTCATGGTTCACAACCCACTTCATTGATCACTAAGTTACGTCCCTCGAGTGTCATTCTAATCAATTATGTGAATGTGGCATACAGTATTGAGGCCACTCCAAAAACGTAGACCCTTGATCTATCAAAATGAGCAGGCTAGATACAAGGCTGTTGGCCCAAGTACAAGATTTTAGCTTGAGTCCTAACATGGTCCGAGATACCTATTTTTAAGGCCATTGAAGCACCCAGGGCCAGTGTTAATATTAAGTTAGCAATCATAATAGTCATCACAATCGTGTCAATTGAAACTGATTCATTCTCCCGGTTGTCAGAATCATATCTTGTGCCTAAAAACGCCTATGAAGAAAAGAGGGGATTCCGTGTTACTGAGGTGTAACATTTTTCTTCTTCATGTGAAAGCGACAATGAAGTAGCTAATAACAACTTAAGAAATTCAGACACATACTTTTGAAGGAAATATAGGAAGAAGTAATATAAAGAATTACCGACTCTTTATATGTGCAGATGTGGTGCTTAAACATTGTGCATTCACGAGCTTATTATTCATATTTTGTCGAGAAATGACACTTTCTGCTGTAGGGATTTCCATGATTTATTTATACCTTTATTTATGAGATATGCAAATTACATGTTGTGGTTGCGTTCTAATGGTCTTCATATTCCTAATCGCTCCATAACTGAAACAACCATCTACATGAAGCTCATTCTGATACAACGGTTGCAAGGATTCTCGTGGGTAACAAATGCGACTTGGAGAATATAAGAGCTGTGAGCATAGAAGAAGGCAAAAGCCTGGCAGAATCAGAAGGAATGTTCTTTATGGAGACATCTGCCCTCGATTCAACCAACGTAAACAAGGCTTTCGAGATTGTGATCCAAGAGATCTATAATAGTGTTAGCAGAAAGGTTTTGAATTCCCATTCTTATAAAGCGGAATTATCTGTCAACAGAGTTAACCTGGTCAACGATGGTACCGATGGATCAGAAAAAAGACAGGGCTACTCTTGTTGTTCTAGATGATCAATGTTACGTTTTCTTGATTCCCCTTGAGTACACCAGAATGGTTCAGTAAATTATTTTGTTGGTCATACTGTTTATTGATTTGTTAATGGATGGAGTACTTTTGTAATGGTCAGGAACTTGATATTTATATTCTAAAAATGGCAGCTGAAATGAAATATGTTTCTTTTTCCCAATGTAATTCTGTTTTCTGTGTTTTGCTTTATATATTTAGCATTCTTGTTTGTTCAAATTGTTGCTAGCTGTTTGCCTTTTATTAAAAAAGGTCGTGATGGAGTGACTAGTAAGTACTATTTCATATCTAATCAAAGTTTTAGATACGAGTATATTGAATTTTGTTATGGAATGATACTTTTCGATGTCAATGATTTAGTCGGTTTTAACACAGCTATCGGACATCGGGTGAGAAATGACTCAACAACTCCAAAACTAAAACATTCTAGAAGAACAAGACAGTAAAATCTGTCAACCTCAGCTTATCAACAAACAGTGCATATCAACATCTTCTAGAAACTGAGCAAACATCCTTTTCTCAACAAATTATGTAAAATGATTCCATTCATCCCCACCAACACTCTTAGTTCTAGAAACATTTATAAGATTTTCCCATATTTCAAACTTGTCAAATGAAAAAAGTTACTCCAAACAAGAAACTCCCCACCAACACTCTTGCTCTAGAACATTATGTGATGTTTTCTTGTATATCAAAGAAAAGAAATTACTCCAAACATATTTTCAAAAGTTGTCGTGATCAAGCAGTAAATACCTTGTCAATCTTAACTAGAGGTTTCATATTTGAATCCAAAGTATGAGTAGTCTTTACTAGTGAATGTTTTAACCTAAAATTTGAGATTTTTCATCATTTCAAAATAATTGAGTTCCAAGACAATTATCGCACACCAAGGGGAATGAGAAAAGAAAGAGAGAAACCAACTTATAACAAAGGATCTCTTTTTTCTGATTTCCCATCTGAAGTCTGCGTTAGAGCCTTGACTAAATTTGAATCACGCACTGCAGGACCCGCACCACCATCACTATCCATATCCAAGAAGATATTATCAAAGATTCAGAATCAATATTCACTATGAGGGGGAAAATAATTCAACTTTTTTATCATGACCTATCAACGTTGAAGGGAGAAAAGAATTTTTAATCCCTTAATAATTGATAAATAGTAATAATATTGGTTCTTGTGATACAGTATGACTCAACATATTTAATCAAACATTCACATTTCAAGTAATTGAATGATGAATGCTAGTCAGACATCACAAGGAAGAAAAAAAATTGATGATTGAGGGACCAAATATGCAATTAAACCCCAACATAGGATAAATCAAATACACTGAGCCATTATTTCTATATTATTAATGAAAATAAAAAAGAAACATGAGAAAAGGTGCATTTTGAGGCTACAGTCTATGTTGCTCATGCTCTCCTAAAATGTTGCTACACATCCTCTAAAAAAATACACAACTTTTGAAGGATCCGC
>DF358218.1:80844-107083 GCA_000787875.1 Solanum virginianum
AACTCAAGACAACAGAGTCATCGTTATGGGGAGGTTAAAGAGCATCCAACTCAGAGCGGACTTTCATTCCCTTGTTTGTTGTGGCGCGCACACACAAACACACACACACACGCACACGCGCCTTAGAGCGACCAGAATACACCATTCATTTTCCACCCTTCGTCAGCACTTTCCCTTACTATTATATTGGATCGAATTATGCAACATAATTGTGTTTTATACCTCTAACATGTAAGTTACTGTCTCAAAACCTCTGTGTGGATGATCAGGAAAACCAGCAGGAGCAGACACTGAAACAATAAAACAGTACTATTTCAACTTCACTTGACTAAAACAAAAGAAAAAAAAAACTGAGTTGAACATAAACAACATATTCAGTTAGATGTTCAAGACTTATGTTGCACATACTCTTCAAAAATATTATCCGGTGCACGTCAGATCCTCCAAAAGCTACACATTTTTGGAGAATCCAACACATGTGCGACAATATTTTTGGAGGGTCCGAGCAATATAACTCAAAAAAGTACCTGAAAATTCATCCAACATGAGGAAAGGATCAAGATTCCTCAATTCATGCCTGCAAGATCAAATTTTTAAAACAAAAACACAAAGAATACATCATAAAGACAGAAACTTTACAATATGGAAGAAAACAAATCTTGTCAAAAGTTTCATAACACAAATTCCTCTTAAAGTTATTTGTTTAATTGTCCAAATTGGAAAAATGAAAAACACCCAAATGACAAAAAGTTATAAAATTTAGAAACAAAAAGTTAAAATCAACAAAAAATGTGAAAAATATGAGAATCCCAAATTTTAATACCTTCCAATGCTTCTTCTAACAACAGCTCCATTCCCTTCACTTTGAGGTTTAGCCAACACTTTCTTAATCACCAATCTTGGTCTATCAAAACAAGAATCATATTGATTTGATTCAGACATAATAATATTTCTAATAGAAAAAGAAATGGGCTTTCTAGATATTCTTTTATTTCTAACAAATGGGAAAAAATTCACTAAAAATAGTTCAGAAACAGCTCTCATATAACCAATTCTTGAAAAGTGTTTGTGGTTTCTCTTGTAAACTATCTTCCCCTATTTATATGGAAGTTTTTAAGAATGTTGAAAATGGGATTCAAATTGAGGGAACTCTGTAAGTTGAATGTTGAAAAGACAGCTAAATTTTTAATTATTATTTTAATTTATTTTGGATTTTTGTAAAATATGATGATTTCAGGCTTGTGTCATCATGATGGATGGTTTTCTTCATTGTGTGAAAACCTTTTTGACAGTCAAATGTTTTTGGGAGAAATTACTAAATTGGGAAAAATGTCTTTAAAAGAAAATTTTGGTAAGAAATATGTTTTACTACACATAACTCTTTTAACATTTCTTCCAAATATGGGATTTGCTTCAAAATTTTGAACAAGGATTTGGATTAAAAAAAACTAAGAGCCTGTCACACTATAATTGAATATACGTGTAATTTTTACTAAACATCATCAACAACAACAATAACATACTCACTGAAATCTAACAAGTGGGATCTGGAAAGTGTAAAACGTACGCAGACCTTACCACCACCTCATAGAGAGAGATGTTATTTCCTAAAGATCCTCATCTCAAAAATATTATCCCAAAAGTAGAAATTACTAGAATGAAACAAAACGACTAGAGTGGAAAACAAATGATAATCTATAAAGACAATAGAAGTAATAAATAAATGATGGACAATAATAACACAATATATAAATGTTCGACTACCTCTACTAACCTACTATATCACAAGGTCAGCTATCATCTCATCTCTACTAGTTGTCTAACCTTCTACCCTAATACGCGATCTTCATTCATTTCTATCTAAAGTCATGTTCTCGGTAATACAAAACTGTGTCATATCTTATCTAATCACCTCCCCAATACTAAACATCAAGAAAGAAAAATATGCCCCCCTCCGCATATCCATTGGGACCATCGTAATGTTTTGTTTTAATTAAACAATTGGATTCCCCTTGTCTTTATCAGTTTTGAATCGGCTATTCGACGCTTGAAAAGACCCTCAAAATCTAAATAAAGATATCTAAACCTCATTCATATGAAACGTCGCAATATACCAAAGATATAAAATTATTGCAAAATATCAAATATACAAAAAAAGATCTACAAATTCAAAATATAATTTAAAAATAGCGACATTAAATTTAAATATTTGTGCCCTTCCCTCCACACAAATATACATGCATGTCTTTTGAGCTTATCAAAGAAAGTCCAAAGTGGTACTTTACCAAAATATATGTCTAGATACATATACATATTCTTGTCAATTTGCTATAACAATTTTTTAATTAATATAACATTCTGAATATTTCACTTATATATACATATAAATTTGATAAAGTTTCTAGAAGCAAATCCTTAGTTACACTTTTCATTTATAATATTCTATAGTGCACATTGCATTTTGGAGTTGAATAAATTAACTTTATGTGCATGGGCACAGTGTAACACTTTGTGGATTATATTTGGGATAGTGCTATTTTTTTTTTCTTTCTCTTTTCTATATTCTTATTTATTGATTGTCTATTGGCATTTTACCAAGATTTATTGGCTTATTTGGCAACTAGTATATGCATTTTTACGGTTTGAGTTTGTACAAGAAACTATATCAAATATACAAACACTGTTGTATAGCGAATTATACAAATATTGCATAAATATTTAGCGAAATATAAAACACTACAACTTGTATATCGAATTATCGAAATATTGTACGTGAATTGTATAGTGAAATATACAAACGTTATACAAAATATGTGAATTGTATAGCTAACTATGCAAATATAGTGAATCATACAAACATTGCGCGAATTGTATAGTGAAATATACAAACGTTATACAAAATATGTGAATTGTATAGCTAACTATGCAAATATAGTGAATCATACAAACATTGCGCGAATTGTATAGTGAAATATACAAACGTTATACAAAATATGTGAATTGTATAGCTAACTATACAAATATAGTGAATCATACAAACATTGCGCGAATTGTATAGTGAAATATACAAACGTTATACAAAATATGTGAATTGTATAGCTAACTATACAAATATAGTGAATCATACAAACATTGCGCGAATTATATAGTGAAATATATAATTATTGCAAATTATACAAATATTGTGCATAAATTATATAGCAAAATATATGAACGCTATACAAAAACTACGAATTGTATAACAATTTATACACATACTATATAAAAAACTGTGAATTATATAGTGAATTACACAAATGTTGCGCGACTTGTATATCGAAATATACACATTATTATAGCTATAGTTATGAAATATAATTACCCAAATTATGACTATAAAATATAATATAAGATATTTTTTAGTGGCTATATGTCAAAATTCTTAATAATTATATATCATATTCCATTAGTGAGTACAATAAATTTTGTATAAGAAATTAATAATTACAATTATGAAATAAATATAAAAGAATTATTTTATTGAAACTATAAATAAATAAAAAAAACGAGGAATCTATAGTCAGCAAAATACAAAATCAGTTATTGAGTCATGACTCTGTAATGACAACAACAATGACATTATCAGATAACATTATGCTTACAATATGAACAATTAATTATTTTTTAAATATTATATTAATTGAGGCTAATTCCTTTTTTAAAAAAATAAATTAACTTTTAAATCTTTTAGAATTTTGGCCAAACAAGTTGCAGTGTCCTTAAAAAATTACAGTGTAACGTATTTTATAACATATTATAAATTTTTGTTTATTTTCTTTTACCATTATCACTCAAAGATCTATTTTAATAGAACTATATTCTATAATAATTCAATTTGGGAGGAAGATGTCTAGAAGATTTAATTTAGGTAAGATATTTACATATTACATATTTTAAAAAAATTTATATTAAGCTCTTTATAATATTCATACTTAATATTTATTTATTAGTGACCCGTTAATAATAAGAAATTACTGTATCAACTTGAATAGATAGTGAAATTTTATCTACTCCATCTTTTCCAACATTTTTCACAGTATTTTTTTTTTCAGAACAAATGAATTTTTATATTCATTTGTTTTATTTCATATGTATTATTGTGTGTTATACATTTCGAGATTTTATGAATCAGAATGTCGATGAAAAAGGATTAATTATTTTTCAATATAATTATCTAAGTCCCACAAAAACTTATATTTCCACTAGAGAACATTGTAAATATTTGACAAAAAAGAAGACATAATTATTTAGCAAAATATTGTTGTAGGTAGGTTTTGGAGGCAAAAATTAAGGGGCTCAAAATCTTTAAAAATATCTATATATGTGCATCAAATAATATTAAGAAATTGATATAAGTATATTATTAAATTTTCAAAGAGTTTAAGACTAAACAAAATATAGGCAAAATAAAGAGAAAATACTTAAAATATATTTAGAGGTTTGTTATAATAGTTAGTTATCTCAACAATCATAATTTGAACGTGTACTTAAAATTTCTACTTTTAATATAAATTAATAAATTGGGTGCTTAAAAATAAACAATATAATAGAAAGCTAAAAAAAATTAAATTAATTTCATTCTGGAACAAACCTTTTGACTTTGTATTATCTTAGTCAAAATTTGAATTTTTCTTCAATATTTTTTTTATTAATTCTACCAATAATGCTAATTCACATTATTTTCTTTTCACAATTTTCTTTAACATGTAATAATACTTTATCAAGATTAAACAATGTCAAAAAAGGTCAATTAGACATAAGATTTATTTATTCTTATCAATTAGGCAACATTTTCCTTTATATAAATCTTACGACGATTCTACCATCTGTTCCATTTAATTCATCTTTCATGGCCACATATATTTTCAGCTAAGGAATAAGAAAATTTTCTCTGTTACATGAATTCAATTTTCATTTCATCCGGAAAAAGTCATTCTTCTTCTCAACAATGACTTTGTCATTTGATCCAATAGCATTCCGTTAGATAAGAATAGAGTTGATAAATACTGATAACTCTCGGAAAGAGTATTATAACGGAAAGATCCATTAGATAATAAACTATTGATCCTGAGTCATCTCTGACGATTAATCAACAATTCGATAGTATGAATTTAAATATTGATTTTTATTTTAAAAATAAACAAGGTCAACTAAAAGTTTCACTAATGACACAAATTATCATGAGTTGACTTCCTTGTGTCCTCACTTTGTTGATACTATGTGGGGAGGATTCCACATAAAGTTTAGTGCATTTTTAAAAGTTTATCTTCCATTTTAAAAGTATATTCCATTTGTATCATAGTGGTTTGAGTATGATACCACTAGACTTCAATAAATAGTTTTATTCTTTTAAGGATAGCAAGGATTAAGTGCATTGCTAAATTATTGTTATTATTATTAACTATATGATATTCAAAATTTAATAGTTTTGCTAATTTATATTCATATTATAAGTGCCTTAGTGAAGAACTTATTCATTTTTTTCTTTTAGAATTTGAATGGGAACTTATGACTAAAAATATAATAGAGCTAAAGGGAGCTAAATAGGCTCGTCCGAATATTTTTTAAACACAAATTAATGAATAATATCGCACAAATAGGATAAAAGTAATTTAAGTGAGTTATATATGTAAAATTGAGTACCTTTGATATATAAGAAAATATTTCTAGTTTAGAGATAAAAGGAGTCCAAACAACATCTTATATCATATTATCTCCGTTCTTTTTTAGTTGTCATATTGCGCTTTTGTAGAGTTAATTTGACTAACTTTCAGAATTAATTTATATTAAAATATTCAAAAACTATACAAAAAATACTACAAATTATATTTTCCCCCATATATCAATATGAAAAAAATAAATAAAAAAATTGGAAGGTGAAAGTGATTTCTCCTCAATTCATGAGGATGAATTATATTTTCACATCTAACAAGAAAAACAGAAACATAAATTGGACTTTAAATGGACTCTTTGAAATATTTTGACTTAGTGAATCTTGTTAGTCAATGCTCCATCTCAGGAATGAAATTATAAATTACATTGGTTTATTTTAAAAAAACACCTAAAAAAAATTAAAATTTGTATGTAATTACATGATTTAAATGTATATATTTCACTAAATAATTACTTGATCAATATGAAATTGATTATCTGAGTATAATTGTAAAAGTTAAATATAATTACATCATCAAGTTCTGAACAAAAATATGAGAATTATATAGTGTAATTAAATGCTATAGTAATTATTTTGAGTTAATTTTATTTTTGTCCAATATATATATTAATCTTTTTACATTATTTTTCTTCTGCACGTGTTTCTTATTTTCATCTACCAATCTTCCAACGTATCATTCATGATGTGCTTTTATGTAATTTTAGAACTTCTCATATATTTTACATATTTTTAAAATCTTTTGTAGCTGTTAAATATGATTGCGTTCTATTTTTAATTCATTACTATAAAAAAATTATTATGAAAAATGCCATTTAAACTTCATATTCATCTTTTTTTGGTTATTTACAAGTGCAACAAATCATAGATTTCACATTTATCATTCCATAAAATATAAATTTTATTTTTTGATTTTTTTTAAGATGAAATTATTTTAAATTAAATAAAAGTTTGTTTACTACTTCATAGGAAAGAAAATTCCTTTCTTCCTTCATTCCCCCTATTCATCAAAAAGAAGAAAGAAAAAATTCAATGCAGAAATAGGTGAAGAAATATAGCGAAAGAATTGGGAAAATCTAGAGGAAGAAAAAGTGGAGAATCAACATTGACTAAATAATCATGGCATTTTCATGGCGTTTCTTTGGACTATCCATTTTTGTTTTTCTTCTACATGTATCATCAATAGCACATTCTGCTCCTACCAATGCACATCCCTCTTGCAGCAATAAAATCAGTATGGTAAATGTTTTCAACCCTTTTCGTATATAGGGAAAATAAATTGTGGGGTTTGTTTTTTGGGTGAAAATTGTGTTAAAAATGTTGTCTTTCATGGGTTTTGTAGATTCTTTTTACTTGATATTGTCATTTCTTGATTATATGGAAAATTATGATGGTTTTTTTGTTTGTGTTTTCTTTTGAGGGGTTTCAATAGTTAAGAATCTTTTTTCGGTTTGGTAATGTTGCTTGAGGGAGGTGGAGGTATCCTTTGGAATTAGTCGAGCTGCCGAGACATCATGGTTATCATAAAAAAGTAATCTTTTTTGGGTAGTGTTAATAAGATGACTTGAAATGGGTGAGAAGGCTTTGTTTTTGGGTTCATGAATTTGGTGGAATTTGAGAGGAAATGGAGGTATTTGATATATAATGTTTTGATTCTGTGCCATGGTGTGGGCAAGTTAGCTCAGACACATTGCCATAAAAAAGCTTAATTTGAAGTTCTGGCGTTTTATAAGATTACCATACATGGATTCATTCAACATTTACAATACTCCATTCATTCACTTTTACTTATCCATTTTGAACTTTGCATGCCTCTTAATAAACAATGATTGATATGAATGTTTTACTACAATATCCACGTTTATTGTTTTCTAGTCTTAGGTTTTTGAAAATGATTTGGAGTATAAGTAAGTAATAGTTAGGGTAAAACAAGAAAAAGAATATGTTTTTCTCTTGATATGTTAAAAGTGACAAGTAAAAGGAAAACTGTATTTTTAGTATAGGTGGATAATTAAAAGTGAACAGAGAGAGTATATATTTATGGTTGTATTTAGAAATAGGATGTATCACAACTGAAACTTGATGATATATCTTTAAGAGATGGCATTTAACAGCATGGAGAAGAAAAAGCTCCCCCCTGATGGAACCCTACTCAGTACGAAGCCGGAATAATTGGGCTCCACTGTGGGTACCAGACACCGGATGAGAAACCAAAAAATAAAAAACATTGGAGAAGATTGGTTTGGTCCATTTCTTAATTGGACTTGAAGTATTTCCTGTTTAAGTTCTGTTCTGCACATATGGAAACTTATGGGTGCTAATCATTCTTTTCCTTTCTTTTGTTAAAGATGCTGGTGAAGTTGTGGGTTAATGGTGCTGAGGAAGAACCAATAGTTGGCAATAGTGCAGCATTTGGGTCTGTATTACCCACTAATATTAGACGTGCTTCCAGGTTGCCTGCTGTTTATACACAACCTTCAAATGGCTGTTTGGCTTCCTCTACTAAGGTATTTACTCCACATTCCTTACACACCTTTTTAGGTGGATATCCAAAACGAAACATTGTCCAAGTTGCTTCTTGAATAAATAATAGTCATAGTTCCTTCACAGCCCAAGTTTGGTTCCTTTGATCTTTCGTGGTGATCTTGCATCCCTCATTTGTTAACTTGTGGATATTTGAAAACAATAGAATTCATACTTCTTTATGAGCCAAGTCCTACTCAAAGAGTAAAGAATTGATTTGTCCTGAAGATTGATGCAAATCTCAGCAAGGTTGAAAAGATTTAAGGAGCTGAATGTGAACCAGTCTCATTTATATCAAGGAGAAGTGAAGAAACATTCAAAATTTTTAATATAGAATTTCAGGTGACAACATCTTTATGTTAAGCCACTTGTGAGATTTCAGTCGGTATGCTGTTATTGTTGTTGTTATAAAACTCTGCATAGAATAGCTTATTTTTAGCAAATAAGAAAACTTAAAGAGTAAGTTTCACTTGTGAAAATGGAAAGATACTTCTTCTTGGCCGGTTGCAGTGGAGGACTGAAATAGGAGAAAAGATTAGAAATGGCGATAGGTTGAGGATGATGTAGCACTATGTACAAGGTGGGGCAGGAATGATTTCTTGATAGCTTAAAGTAGCCACTATCTTTCCTTCTTCTTTTTGATCAGTTTGATAAATTAAGCACATACTAGATAAATATCTTACTGAACATTGAACAACCTTTTGTTCTATCGTGGGTCTTGCCAACACTCTCACCCCTCTCTGTTCAGCAACTCATCTTCATATAAGCTCTTACTTAAATTATTTATAAGTTTTTTAAGTGATAATCATTTTTTATATTATCTTCCAAAATTTAGATTCTTTTCCTTATTTTTTGTTTCATTTACAAAAGACTACATGACTTCATTCTCAACTTTCAAGATTTTATTTAAACTAATTATGTGATCATCTATACTTTTAAGTTCTTGCTAAAGAAACGATATATTAGCCCAAAAAATATCAATTTGTATTAGCAATTTGTGAGTCTTAGTAATTCTGTTACTTTTTTTTTTCTTGGAGCTTGTGTTATTTTTAGAGATACAAATACACCTGGTATTTTAGAATGGTACTTTTCAGAAGTGGAACAAGATAGTAGTGTGGAGGAATTTCAAGTTGTAAGAACATCTGAAAGGGTTACCACTAGGATCTAAAAAAAGGGCAGCCCGATGCACTAAAGCGCTGCTAAGTGCAGGGCCGCGAGAGGCTGTTTCCAAGGCATTACATGGCAACAACTTTACCGATTACTCCAAGGCTCCCTTCACTAGGATCTACTAGAAGTTAACTATTACAAACTGATTTTACTTTGAATGCCAAGAAGTCTACATTTGCTATATCTGTTTGGCTGTTGTAAGTTTAGGCTCGAGAATGTCCTACAAAAAGAAAATAGTAGTGGTGTTGTTTGTTATACATTAATAATGCAGAAATATCATTTGTTCTAGTTATCAGGCTCTATTGCACTAGCTCGTCGCGGTGAATGTGACTTTATAATCAAGGCCACGCTTGCCCAAGAAGGAGGTGCACAGGGTGTTGTGCTGATAAATAATGATGGAGGTGGTAACCCTGATTTACATTGTTATCTTAGGTTTCAAGGGCTGTTTTTCATGTTTCCCTTCATCTCTTTCTGATATAATGCTGCTTTTTCTTGCATTTATTTAGGACCTCTGGAGATTGCCTGTCCTAATAATTCTACCATATCAAAAGTAACCATTCCTGTTGCTTCAATTTCAAAAGAGGGGGCAGATATTATTGATAAATACATCACTTCAGGAAAGAAAGGTAAAGCCCTGGGTTCATTAATTACTTAAATGTTTTGTCAAAGGTTAGCTTGCTTTTGGATTCTGATTTTGGTTGTCAAGATGTTGATTAGCTTGTGTTGTAATTTACTTTTCTTACATTACATGCATTATAATTCATATTATTTATGCTTTTAAAGTATGAAATTATATATCATTGGGATGTTATCCTACTTCTTGCTGGTTACCTTTTGGTGCAAACAAGAGGTCCTTGTTGCATATATTATTGGGTGTTCTGTAGGAGCCATATGACATTGTGTGTTTGTAGAAAGCTTTTAGATGATTCTTCATCTATTTATGGCTGGATCTCGATGATGTGCCTTCACCGCAAAAGGAATTTCACAGGTTAATACTTTGAAAAGAAAAACAGTTAAGCGATGACTTTAGTATGAAGGTTTAGTGTGATGCAAAGAAGATAGAAGATCGGATATTGGTTTTCCACCCATCCCGTCTAAAATCAGGGACCTTGCTCTTGGCTACAATTCTGATCATTCTTCTCAGCTTTTCAGTGACCTTCTTTTTTTTGCCTTGTTACGACAAGGGGTCTTCAAATCAAAATATTATCCGTACTCCTGTCATATCCACTTCCAAATGGACAAAGTTGGTAATGGTCAAGGCCTGCAAGCCAATTTGGGTCATGCAAATGGATTTGAAGATGAATTGTTAGATATGGTACTAAGAATGGAACAAAGGAAACAACTTCTTCTACAACAAAACTGCAGGAGGGCAGTCCAAATCTAAAAATAAAAAAAGGTGTCAGAATTATGAAATTGGTTACCGACTTAAATCATGACAAGTGTGACGACAGGTTTCATAAATCCATTAAGATGAAAGTTAAAATCCTAAGCTGGAATGTCAGGGGATTGAATCAAGGGAAGACTGGTCTCAGCAATTAGTGGGGCCTCTTTGGGGGAACAGATGGGTAGTTGGCCAGATTTGGACAGCAAATGGTACCAGTAGGGGCATTATTATTTTAGAGGACAGACAATTTTGGAACAATGTAAATATTCAACAGGGAATCTATTCTTTTTCTATTATTCTTGAAAGCCTTCAAGAACAATTTAGATGGTGTTTCTCTGGGGTCTATGGGCAGCCCAAACGATGGGTTTGTCTATGATTCCATGTCTAAAAAATAGACCTTAGACCAACTCAACGTCAAATCTATCTCATGATGTGAGGATTGTCCAAAATATCATGCAAGGAGGCTACAACACATACACTTAAATAATGTAGGATTATCACACTTCTCTGAGCATGTCCATTACTGGACATCTAGAGAATGTAGTTGCATAACATGGATGGCCTAACGTTAGGAATAAGTCTAGCTCTGGCACCATGTAAGAAGGTAGACCTTGGGTGTAACTTAACCCAAAAACTAGCCCGAGAGGTGAGAATTATCCAAGTTAGTATAAAATGATCATGACTCATATTTAAGTGAGGAGAGATTCTAATATCCTCCTTTTGGTACACCCGAGGTTGTGCATCTGGAGTGTAGCGTAACATAACATGGATGGCCTAACATCAGGGTCGAGTCTTACTCCAACACTATGTTAAGAAGGACCACTGACCTAATTCCAGAACTCAAAAGCGAGTCTAAGATATATGAATTGTCCAACGTTCAAGGAGATTGCAACATAAAAGCTAGTTTAACTTTTATCCCTGGTGATTTTTTTAAGGATCCACATTGTTTGAAGAGGATGGTTATTTGTGTCCTAATATGGTCTTGGACAATTTTTACCTAATGAGCTAGCTTTAGGGTTGAGTTGGACTCACTGTTCAGTTCTTTAACATGGTGTTGTTAGAGTCAAACCCATTTAATTCTTGGTTTACCAATATTGTGTGTCATGTTTTGTTGTCTATGCTTCAGTTGGCAGACCTATGTATGTGGGGGAGTGTCAGAGTTCCACATTGCTTGATCCTCATTTGTTTGTGTAATACCTACCTCATGAGCTAATTTGAGAGTTGAATTAGGTTCAAGATTCATTCTTTAAACAATTGGCATAGTAGTGGAGTCCGAGTTGCTTTATTCACCTATACGTTGCTATATCTGGTATTCTCTCTGACAACTGGTGTTCTCTTTAGTGGCGCGTGGGCTCCGCTCAAATGTAACACATGGAGCTACTGAGATTTATTTTTATCTCATTGACATAGAGTTTCCATCTTCAAAATGTTAGTGGTAGCTGATGAGAATGTGGACTTAAATGCTGTGTTGGCTAACATCAAATGCCTTTTTATTTGTAACCTGTCATAGTGGCTCTGTAATTGGTGCATAGTTTTTGTTCTGATCTTATTTTTGTTGTTTGTTTCATTTCACTTGGAATTCTTTTGATGTATGATTATCTTTTTCTTAATCCAGTGGAGCTGCTGTTATATTCGCCAGATCGCCCTATTGTGGACTACTCGGTGTCTTTCTTATGGTTGATGGCTGTTGGAACAATTATTTGTGCGGCTCTTTGGAAAAAGTTTACTCAATCTAAGGAAAGTGACTACTATGAACTACCACAAGAGCCCCCTTCCCCACAAATAAAAAAGGGCATAAGAAAGCTGCCTGATATGTTATCAAATTTGACATGCTCATTATATTCTTTTAAATTCAGTTAGTAGCATTCTCTCTCAACTTTGATTTTGTTTGCGGCTATTTGTATAAGCTTTTGAGGACTGCATATTGATGATGTAGTAAATTTAGTTTATTCAGGATGTTGGATTTTGGATAACACAATAGGTAATATTTGTTGGTCTTTCAAAACTTAGCTGCCCTGTGTCACAAGAGCTGCCCTGGAAGTTAACTACATCTGAATTGACCAAGGTTGATATGTCCTGGGTAATCTTTTTGCTACTCCGCCCTTTGCTTTTCCAAATAAATTCATCCTTGATACATACTTCTTTTGGATACTTTAGTTCCTGACAGTGCATTGCTTACATTTTCCCCATCACTTCCACTAATAGGGTGTTACCTACAGAACATCTTCAGCAAAAAATAGAGGTATGCTGAAGCTAAATGGATCCATTAAGTGAAAAATTTTAAAGGAATGGAATAGAATGGGCTCTAAGGATACTTGAAGAGATGGCTTGTTCTAGAGGTTCTTTCTCTCCTTAATGGCAAAGGAGAAGGTGTGGAAGAGACATATTTATCAAGAGAAGAAATTGGAGAGGTTTTTCCCAGTTTTGAGGATCTCAAAAACTGTCAACAACAATTGTGGTGACAAGACTCAAGAGGTCTGTTTGGTTGCTGGAATTACAATATATCGACTGAGAGGAAATGGTATAGGGTTAGATGACCTAATATTCTCAAGCATGTTACAAGGTGTCTGATTTTGAAAACCGCTTTATTGAATATAGGGAAGAGGATGAAAAGGAAAGGAAAATCTTGACCAGTCCCTCAAGCTTAGTTGGAAACTATTGTAATTACAAGTACTTACCATTTGGTAAGTGTATTATTCAAAATCAAATCAAATCAAATCAGATATAATCTTATAAAATGTGATCAAATCCCTAATCAAGCTAATAAAATTAAATTAACCCTAATCAATATAAATCTTGTCATATCTTAACACACTAATTTTCTGGAACTCCTCGTTTGTGCTAAAATACGAATTATTTAGTATTGGAATGAAATATCCCTGAATAGAGTGGGGAATGGAACTGAAGATTCATATATGACCTTAATTGATCTGATTTAGATATAGTTGAACCAGTGATTTATTTACATCTATGATTTATATTTGTATGTTATGAGCATATTGTGAACATGTCTTTCTTGGTTTTCCTACTTCTAGTTCTTGTGCCAAATCTGGTCAATAGCCAATGATGCGTTGGTTGATTAATAGCTGTAACGTCTTTAGAAAGTGATATGTTTCCTTACAGGATGATGATATGACCACCAAAGAGGAGGATGACAGTGAAATTCTGCACATTACTGCATGGACTGCTGTTGGATTTGTTATCTCAGCATCCACATTTCTGCTGCTACTTTACTTTTTCATGTCCGCGTGGTTTGTCTGGTTGTTGATATTTCTTTTCTGTATAGGTGGAATTGAGGTATTCAAGTTTGTTTTTTCTCCTTCTTGACTTTCGTGTTAGCCAATAAAATTTGGTCTGATAAAATGATCTCGTTTCAAGGCACTGCTTATTTTGGGTCCATGCATCTAGTATCTAGCAGATGAGCAAGATAATGATGTCATGCATCTGTTCGTATAGTACCCAAAGAAAATGGAATATAATGTCTAAAGATTTTTAGAAAAGATGTATTTGTCTATGCCTAATAATATATGCTGTGATATTTTTTTGAATTTTTCTGTTACTGAACTATAATATGTCTCCTTGCAATATTTCCGTGCTTACAGTAGTTTTTCCTTCTAATGTAAAACTACTCAGGAAAGTGATACTTTCTGCTTCGATAGTAACTGTTTCATAGCTGGTCTAATCTAGCATTCAAGTGGACAAATATTTTATCATGCTCCCACTCCCTGCCTTAGACCCTTGATAAAAATATTCGAAGAAACTTCTGGGACGGGAGTGCTAGCTCCTGTATGATGGATACAATCACATACCATAATGATTAACAAAGTAGATGATCAAAACTACTTCTTGTTCATATCTAAGGAACTCCGAAGTCTTCACTAGTAATCATTGCTTCCTGGACTTCAGAGCTTTGAGATAGAAATATGAAATTATTTAAAGGTTTTCCTCTCCTTAGAAAGGCTTTATAATGTTTCCCAATCAAAATCCAAATGATCATTAAAGGGTCATCTCTTTCCCTCACTGTAGTAGTGCAAAGACAGGAAAATCCTCACATTTTGACATAAGAAACTGGGACAACATCCTATGTAGGCCCACCCACTTGCCGTGGAGATGTACTTGGTTCACAAATTACTGAAAAAAGAGGCATTCACATGAGTGGATTATCTTTTTGTTCACTTATTCCAGATTAGAAGGTTAAAATTGTTAAAATTAAATGCCCATCAGTTTAATGGTTCAAATCAATCATTTGACTCTTGAATTGTGCTACAGATGTTAGAAGTTTCTTGATATATGAAATCATGCATTTCTGTGAAATTGTTACAATATCCTCTATAAGACTCTAAATCACCAGGCCAATTTTCCTTTTTGGGAATGCGATGTGAATTAGTAACTTTGGAGTTGTTATTTGAAAAACGTCAACTGTGCCTAGTATATTGTTACTTTCATATATCTTTTTAATGGCCCTCTAATAATATTGTACTTGCTCTCATCAAATTGATTAATGGTAGGGGATCATTATGAGTAACATTGTCATGGAGCTATGCTTTCTTAACCGCAAACAAGAGCATGCACCAGCTGATTAGGTGTATTAGGCTTAATGTACTGGCTACATCAAAGACCTTATTTCTCATTTGGGATCGTAGGATGAGTAGAATTAGCCAACTTTTTGACTGATAAATGCATTTTCCATAATTGTGCCTTCCATAATCTTCTGAAAGGTTAACCTTTCCATCTGCTTATAGATGTAATTGCAATTAATATGTGGATTTACAAACCCATATGCTTTAGTTAGCTTCCATTTTCTGTTAGTTGACTTGCGCAAGTATATATGATGCCTGGGAGGTTGTGTTACCTAAATTCTAACGACTCATTCAGCTTTCACATTATTCGCATACTTTTGGTTTTTACGCTTGATTTGTGCTACATATGCACTTATGTACATTTTGGAGCAAAACTAATTCTGGTTTGCATCTGGTCAACATTCTTTCTGCATGTTAAATTTCTGTTGTTTAATTTTCTGTTTCTTTCTCAGGGACTCCATAACTGTATAGTGACGCTCATACTAAGGTATGATGTACTCACCCATGATGTCTATATTATATTCTGTCTGAATTTCTGATCAGATCTTTAACCATGCTTTGTACAATCTTTTAAGCAGCAAATGTAGATGTTGTGGAAAGAAACCGTTGAATTTGCCGCTTCTTGGGGAGGTCACTATTCTGTCTCTAGTTGTCCTAGCACTGTGTGTGGGATTCGCCATCTGGTGGGCAGTAAACAGGAAAGAATCATACTCTTGGGTTGGCCAAGACATTCTTGTAAGCTAATTTATAATTTCCTCCTTAACTGAAAAACTGTTTGGTGTGAATAGACCTTTATTTGCAGTTGGATATTTAGTTGGGTTGTTTGTGAATTATCTTTTAAAATCTGCTATGTGATTTCTAGGATAATAGAGTTTTTATGCATCCTTATCACCAAGTCTCACTCTTCTAGATACTTACACCAGCTGAAAACTGTTTAAAGTTAAAGAGAACTTTATTTTCGGCAGGGGATTGCTTTGATGATCACTGTTCTGCAGTTGGCTCAATTGCCTAATATAAAGGTGTGTTGATAGCTTCTAAAATTCACCAGTGGACATAGTTGGTTTTCTTGTTTTGCTTTACCTATGTCTACTAATATACCTTTCATTTATGTCATTTCCTTTCTCCTTTAGGTTGCTACAGTGCTTCTCTGCTGCGCGTTTGTCTATGACATCTTCTGGGTTTTCCTATCTCCTACTATATTCCACGACAGTGTTATGATTTCAGTAAGTTTTCTCTTTTGTTACAATTTCTATCTGTACCGTGGATGCAGACATTTGTCTTGATTGAAAGCCTTTTTGCGGGATGTCTTCAGTGGTATATTATTTTGTGGTCAAATCATTCATCATTGCTTAGCATGCATAATATGCACACATTTAAAGTGGCAGTAGCTAAATAACCTTATTGAACATTTTTTGGATATTTAACTTGTCGATATGGATTGTGGAAAACTCGCAAAAGGAAACAAACTAACTTAATTGTGTTGCACAGGAACTAGGTAATGATTTTTATGGAGTTGCTCCGAATCTTTTATATTTTGATGGTTTCAATGTTTTTTTTGTCTCTGTGTATGCTAATTGCATTTTATGTAGTTAATTCTGGATGCTCTCCTTATTGAGCTGGGTTAAACTCCCTTCTTGCCATGCACTAGCCAGAAGATAATTTCGCTCTTCAGTATCTGTCATTGATTGCCTCTCTTGTAGGTTGCTAAAGGTAAGAAAGCTGGTGGAGAATCAATCCCGATGCTTCTGAGAGTTCCTAAACTAACAGATCCTTATCAAGGATATGATATGCTTGGCTTTGGGGATATTCTCTTCCCTGGTTTGCTAATTTGCTTTACATACAGGTATATTTGCTCTTCAGTTGCTCACTTTCAGACATGTAAAGATCAGCATATCACTTCAATTAAAAAATGATAAGAAACTTTCTTTCAACATATTACTTCTCCACCTTTGTTCTTAAAGAGATTCTTATATTAGGCATCTAAAGCAGAGTAAGTATAATTTTAGTCATGAATGTTTTGATATATGAAGATCTGGGTTTCGATGGTTTACAAGGGTTACATATCATTCCGATGACAATGGCTACAAAATAGGAAAGCAGAAATTGGATAAATGTTTGTGGGATTCAGCAGAGGATGTTTTCAAATCAACTTAGCAGCCCAGTTTATCTAAGAATTCACTTGTTCTTTCTACAGAATGATGTCGCTTTAGTTTTGACTTCTGAATTATCCGTTTGGACATCTTGTTGATCTCCTTCTCAATCTGCAGATTTGATGAAGCTAAAAAGAAGGGAGTACTAAATGGGTACTTCCTTTGGCTGATGATTGGTTATGGGACCGGTAGGTACTTCTCTTTTGTTTCTTCTTTCTTATTTTATATGTTATTTCATATCTAGACTCCACGCTGAGTATGTTGCTGTACTGTTTTATTTCATACTCCCATCTGTTTTGTCTAAATACGATCTATCATTCTTTCTCTGTTTCCTTCTTTCCGTTTTACTTTTTGATTCTTGGAACTTCATCCCTCCTTTTTTCTTCTTTTTTTCTAATGCTGCATTTCGTTCATTCCTTGCCTTGATCAACCTAAAATCCATGCAGGTCTTTGCGTTACTTACGTGGGCTTGTATTTAATGAATGGACATGGTCAACCTGCTCTCCTGTATCTCGTGCCATTTACACTAGGTATGACAAAATTAACAACCACTTAGTTGAAATTGCTATTTAGTTTGTTCATCGATTTTAAAACCTTTATCATCTAGGAACTTGTGTGATACTGGGGGCAGTGAGACACGAATTGAAAGACCTTTGGAGCAGTAGCGATGAATCAAAACCAATGGCTGAAGAGCGTCTAGGAAGCGCTTGATAAAGCTTTCGAAGAATATAAAGGTGATAAAGCAAAAGCCATTGGTATGTTTAATGCTGCAAAAGTTGTTATTAGAGTTTGAAGTTTTCCAAAGGAATGCTTTACTATCCTTATCTTTATGTATATTCAATCATTCAATTGATTATCATGTAACATCACAGAACAAGGAGAATGTTGTGACTCATTGAATTACTTTCAATAGTAAATAATTTCCATTTTGTTTTACCATTACATATAGTAGAGAAGTTCCAAGTTCTTTTTTGTATTAGTAGATGTTTACCTTTCTTTCATCGATCCAAAGGCTGGTTTAGAAGGCACGAAAAATATTACGAAACCTATCAAATTACTAACAAGATGGAATTGAAACTTCTCTGTCTCTAAGGTAAGGGTAAGGTCCGTGTATATTCTACCCTCCCTCACCCCAACTTTATGGGACTATATTGGGTATGTTATTGTATTAGTAGATGTTTACCTTTCATCTTTGGAACTTGCTGTTTTGGTTATACAAACTTTTTGCATTTGTCACGTAGAAGGCTTGAATTGTGTGAATTGCAAGACGAGGTTCAAATACTTACAAAACAAAAATGCTATGTGATTTTTGTTGGGGAGGGGGGTGGAGGGGGTGATATATCTCATGAAATTGTCGAGCTGTTGGTGAGCGGTAACAAGTATTCCATGAAATTAGTTGAGTTGAGGTGTGCACGAGTTAATTTGGATGCCACGATTATTTGAAAAAGGAAAAGGATCCATAAGGAAAGCAAGAATAGAGCTTTAATTAAGTCATATCATGATCACTACTAGAAGTTGTGGTGAAATAGGTTGAACTTTTATGTACGAATCCTGATCGATCAAGCCCAAAATAAGTATCAAACATCGAGTGAAGAAAAAAGGGAACGACTTCTTACTTGGTCACACGAATGCTCACTAATTAACAAGGCAATTATTTTATTTTAACAATTGGGAAGTGAGAAGTACTTTTATTTATTTATTTATTTTTATAATATCATTAGTTTACGAATGAATATTTGAGTTGAAAATCTTTTGAAAACAAATTTTTTATTTTTATAAAGTAGTAGCAAAAACTAAGTATATTTTATTATCTCCAAACTTCACTTATAAAATTTCACTAGATATGTGAATGCTGTTAGTTAAAGAAAGAACGAGAATTATAATAGAAAACTAAGTATAATTAAGCATCGTTGACTTTCTCGTATCATTATTATTATTTTATTACTTTATTTTTATTATTATCTATTATCTCATATGCTTCAAATTTTGATTATTATATTCTTTGTAATTGATATTATTCTTTTGTCAAATATTTTTCATTTGGCTTCTTCACTATGGTCATTCCTTTTTCTTACCATTTGATATGTTTTACTTGAACCAAGAATTTATTGGAACTTACCATAACAAAATACAAGTAAAATTGCGTAGATACCATCCTTCATACTGAATATATCATAACTTGAGATTACCACCAAGAAATGTGATAAAATGGAGATGACTCAAATGAGATTTTTTTTAATTAAAAGTAAAAATAATTAAAGCTACATATTATATAACTCAAAAAATGAAAACAAAATTGGAAACTAAAGTACTTTCCTTCTTCAAGCAACACACATCAAAATTTGAATATTACATTAGGTCATAAGAAAGAATTTATAAATCTGCTTATATTGTTATATGGATCTACTATTGTCACTGTGACTTCTCTGCTTTCTATTTGGAGACATGTCTTCAGAAAACCTACAACACAAAGTGAAGGTCTGAAAAAGAATATCGAAATCCATGATATCTAGAGTTCAATTACGAGAGGTAGAACTAGAGGTTTGAGGTTCGAGTCATGGAAATAGAAAAACTCATGGTAAAGAGCGCAAAACATTGTTTTATGTAGGTCTAATTAAAATGTACAGAAAATGAGATTGCTCGCAAAAATGCACGAATCATTAAGTCATGCTTTTTTTTAAAAAAAAATCATGGTATCTGAGTTATTCCTCGAGATACCTACTACCTCCCACCAACAGCTGGTATCGGGTAACTCTGTCCACCAAAACGTAGACAGAAGAGAAGAAATCACTTAGTGTTCTTCTATGGTTCTCCTCACTTCATTGACCATTAAACTACACATTTAGGTGCGTTTTGAAATCATGCATTGAAAGCAATACAAGTTGGGTATCGTAAGTGAGGAAGGACGGAAGAACGGTTTCAAAAATATGCAATTCAATATGATTCATAAATCAATTTATGGGGTAATGATTAAATGAGTTGTAGAGAACTTACTTCTCTATAATTCTCTTCCTCTTATCGTTGCAAATGTAGGAGCTCAGCTGTTCAATCCCCATATTTGTAAAAGTCTTGTCCAGATCGTGATTCAACAAATTACATGCATCTAAAGTTGATGACGATTCAGCTGTACTAGGTGTACCCGAGAGATCTTTAAGTTTTCCTTTAAGATTCTCCATCAAAATGAAGCCTGCAGAATAGACATTATCAGATAATAGTGAAAAGATCAAAACTTCAGTTTAATCGACAGGTGAATCATGTCATTTACATGGGATTCTCTCTGCAAGTTATAACTAGTAATAATTACACTGAAAAAGATTATGGTAGATTAAATCGTTGGCAGAAAGAAAAAGGGAACTGCAAAACAGGTGTGATTGTGTGAACTGTATACAAAATATCTATATCCAGGGGAGTAAAAGCTGGTCTCATTCTTGAGTTTGGTGGCATCGATCCAAAGGCTGGTTTAGAAGGCACGAAAAATATTACGAAACCTATCAAATTACTAACAAGATGGAATTGAATTATGTTTAACAAGTAGTGCATTGAGTTAATTACTAGTTTAACAAGCATTTCATGGATTCACAGTGGATGATAATCTTGGCCAATGTTCTAGCAAATTTACACAGGAGTTTTAACGATTTTATAGATAAGTTTACTAAACCTTGGAGATGTGGAAAGGTGGGACAATTATCAAGAGCAATGGAAGATGCAACCGCTATGATAATGATGATTAAACTCCATCTTACTAAAGTCCATTTTAAGTTGCTTTGTCAATGTATACAAACGAGAGCTCAAGCCACCCTCATGGATTCTTATGAAGTAGCCTGACTGCATAATGAATTCATTAAAAGGTCTTCAGAGATAAACCTCTTTCAAGCCGTTCCTAGTATGTCCTTAGCCTTTGAGAACCCTCCAGTATGTCATCTCAACTTGTCTGCGCGTTCTACCTTTTAGTTAGCGCGTTCTACCTTTACTTAACTACCTTTCTTTCTTTAAATTATGTATGGGAGTATAATACAGTTATACAGATGCAAAGACTGAGAGATTAATTTCCACCTCTCGTATTCCCTCTTCTTATCTTCTGCTTTCGTTCTTTTCCTTCTCCCTTTGATCTTTACTTATAAATGTGCAAATTTTTGGCTATCTACCTCAACAACAACATACCCAGTGGAATCCCACAAGCTATCGAGCTCAAGTGTAACAATTATTTTAAGTTACTGCCAATCTGAAGGAAAATAAAAACAGACAAAAAATTCACCAATTTCTACAGAAAAACCCAGTTATAGATGATGCAACATTCAACTAAAAAGTAAATCTTACGAACTTATGGAGAGGAGGAAGAAAGAAAACTCACTGAGGGCTCGAAGGGTCTTCAAATCAAACTTGGTAGCTAAAGACTTATAGCCAATCTTTTTGGCACGTTGTTGTATCAGTACTTTCAAACCTATCAATAAATCCTAAAAGTTCAACCAGATTACACATAAGATATTTGTCATCACCCAAATCAAAAAGGAAAAAGTGAGTACAGATGACTTACAAGCTCAGATTCAGTTAAGGAACAAAGCCACCGAACATCTTCAATTCTATTATGCCCTAATATAGCCATCTGATCTTTCATCTTTCTTTGGCGCGCAGTTAAAGGGCACCTGATGGGAAGAGGTAGGAGCCTTTAAAAAATTGTTGTAAGGGTGTAAGTGTTTTTTCTCTCAGTTTCTTTTCATATGTTTGCAAAGGCCAACTAAGCCAATTCTTTGGGAAAGGAATTACTTCGATGCACTGTATGCATCAAACAAAACTAATTTCTCATGATTAATGATGAACTGAAGTAACAACAGATATCGCTTAATCATGATAAATGATAAATCCTTTATTAGACAACATATATGCACTAATTGGTGTAATGCATGCAGCAAAGCCGAATATTTGTGGATTTGAATACATGAATCAATTTGAGTTGTGACTTTCTTTAACAACTGAATTGTACTTATGGACTTAAAGGATGTATAATTTAATGGGAGAAATATGGAATTGAATGTAAAAGAGAAATTTTTTTTTCCTTTTCACATGTATAACACTGTAGTAAAAATGTATGACTAGATATTTCTGTAATTCAAACACCTAATACTTTGGTAAAATTGAGGTCTCCAGAACTGTGGACGAAAAACATGTATACTATCTAAACTAAAATATGAAACTAAAATGACTTTCTCCACTCACATTTGACTAGAAACCAAATTTGCATAGATCTCCTAGAGGACCCTGGATCTTTCCACTACTAGAAGGATAGACGTGGAAGATTATTACCAGCACAGTTATTTAACTTTTTCCAGAAAATAATGTGAAGACCACATTAGGTGAGAAGAGTTACCAATGTTCCATTGGTTCAACTGATTTAAGTGTTCCCTTTTGTTTTAATATAAAAAGAAATCAGATAAAACAACAGCAAATCTAAAAAAGAAAAACATAATTTGCACAGGACAGGCCAGCTGTGTGAGAAACAAGACCACTGATAAAAGAAGGAAAGCAACTGTCACAGATCAACAAACCTAATTTTCATTGAGTAAGCAGTCTGACGCTCCGAATTGATTAATGTCTTTGTGAACTTGTAGCTGAATTCTTCTTCACTCACACTTGATAGTTTATGAAATGGTCCCTGGTATGCACTTTCAAAATGGTGTACTCCATCTATATAGTATGAGAAGATCCTACTAGACTGTATTCTCATCTATATTGAGCAATCAGAATGGTGTAGCACTCACTGCTGTTGGTGCACATGATTGAGATGCTTCGTGTATGGTGCTTCTCAAGATCAAGAGCTATCCTCTTTGACCTTTTTAACTTTACGATAGACTTCTACAGTTTTTCAACTGACCTTTTTAAGTTTACGATAGACTTCTACAGTTTTTCAAGCATAAATTGCATTGATAAGGAAATTTATTCAAGGAATATAACTCGTGCTATGGATTGAAGATGATTATTGTTAATGAGTTCCACATTAGCGGAGTTAAATGGGTTGATGTCTCCTTTTATGATCTTGGGCAATTCAGGTGAGCTAGATTTTGGGATTGAGTTAGGCCAAATTAGGCTATGATTAAGGTGTCAACGGTGATGAAGTCACCGCTGCTTTAGGGAAGGGTTATGCATTAATCTAGTTTACTGGAGAACGAAAGATACAAGATGCAACCGTCCTTAGCTATCAGTTTCAAAGGAGTGCTGGGATTCTTCAGTTGGTATTTCCTTGCACAACATGATGTTAGTTCTTGAACTTAATTGCCAAATGATTAAGTCTTGAATGTCTGCAGTCATACAAAAGAAATTGAAAACTTTGTGTTTGAGCATCAAAAGTCTCTTGGTATCTGGAATAGTTTGGCCAACATACATTCCTCAAGTGATCCTTAAAGTGAAGTCTTATGGAAAATGAATGTGACAACGAAACTCTATTGAGCTCCATGGCTTGGTAGTGTTAATAGCTGACCGGGCCTCTATGATACCATAAAACTTAATATTCTACACCGTGATAAAATACATGCCCAGGTCTTTAGCTTAACGGTAAGGGTGCAACCTGGCTAATGGCTACTTCTAACTCAAGTGCCACTTATCTTAACACAACTGGTGGGTTCCCTCAACCAAACCACTGCCTATGAGTTGCTGGTTCATTTTTCAATGGGCACACGGTCGAAGCCCTCACTCCTCCCATCTGGATAAATTCACACATGATGTGAGGTTTAGACGCATGTCATGGGCTCCAACCCTGTCACAAACAAAAGCTAGGTTTTTAAGATGATATGGTAGAGGGGTGGGTCCATTATTAACCAAGTTCTGAACCAGGAGCCACTGGCCTTGCACCAGTAACATCTGAGTCTACCTTTTATGGAAAACGTTGCATTTTGGTCAAATAATTTGCTTGAAGTTCGTAAAAGGGGTAGTAAACTACTCTCTTCGAATTAAACTTCTTGCCTGATATTTGCACTCTGAAACTGCATATGATCAAAGTTTAATCTGAACTTGCTTCTCATTTTCCAATGCAGGGAAAGTTTTTGAACTGATTTAGTTCTTAAACACTCAGAGTTAACCTTTTCACAGCCAACCTCAGCTGGAAAGGCTTTCATCTCCAGTTATACAAAGAGTCACTCATTCTTGGTTTATACAACTTCTGATTTGTAGTAAGGACCTGAGAAACAGTCCTTAACTCCCTAGAGATCAAGAAGCATGACGTTTTCAACAGAAGCTTTCTTCTTTCTCTTTTTTCGCAGAAGAAAAAAGCATCAGCAACAGTCATAGGAGCATGATGTTTCTTCTCAGCCATTCCTGGAGATCAAGAAGCAACTTCAGAAACTTGAAACTTGCCTGTTACGACTTTAAACTACGTTGGGCATCCTGCATCTATAGGGTTTTAATCTAGCCCGATTACCATCTCTCTCGGGGTAACCATAGTAAAACTACTGGTTCGGATGACCTTAAGAGTATCCTTCTTGCTTCAATGCAGTTTTCAGTTGCAACCTTTGGCTACATTAGCATATTTATGCAAAATTCATAGGACTTGTATGCTTAATAAGCATCATGGTTATGATGTTTACAGCATTGACGATTGATCGTCTCTACCTTCATGAGGTAGGCATAAATTTTGCACACACTCTACCTTCTCCAGATCTCACCTATTAGATTTCATCGAGTGCTATGTACAACTTGGTGGCATTGGCCCCATTGATTTTTGGTTCCTTTTTGACCAAAATTTTCAAGGAAAACTTGTTTTGAGCATTTTATTCAAGCTCATAAAACTTCAATTTTTTCCCAAGTTTTGGTTATTGCTTTATTTTGATGCATTATTGTTCCTTTCTTTATACTATGTGACGATTTCGTTATTATTTGCTATTATGTCTGCTCTCTATTTACACGTTATGAGCTATTTGAGCCTTTGTGACCTTCATGAATACATCCTACTACATAGCGAAATTATATAGGGTACTATTTTCCAACTTCAACTTTGAAATATCATCTTTCAACTTCAATTTTATTTTCTTTTTCGAGTTTCAATTGAATCTATGTCTAAACGCCTACTTAAATCTTTCTATTGAGTGTATGACAAGTATACCTTCATCTGAACGGTCACTACATTGAAATCCAAACTTATGGTCCACTTTTTAACACCCCCACCAACCCAAAATTTAAAGTATACAATTTTTTTTTTTGGTCCCAATACACCAACGGTCAAAAATATACATACATTGAATTAAACAAAATAGTCATGCCAACCATGGAAACAAGTCTAAAAAAGCTAAAAACATAAAGAACTAGTTAATAATCTTAAAGAATTTGATCGGAAAGTGGTGGCAGTCGCCGGAAAAAGTTGACAGGGACCGATGGCATGTCGTCGCGGAACCGCGGATGGCGTAAATAGTAGAGTCCTGACCCTAACACAAACACCTTAAATGGCACCACATAGAATATCAGTGAAGCTAACAAACACACCACCACAAATATACCAGTAGCTCTAGGATCCCTCCAATTGAACAATGCTTCTAGTCTTTCCCCTTGTGCTGCTACATCACCTAGTAGTGTTTGTGCCCTCCCTGCTAGTGCCCTCAACCGATCGTAACGTACACGAACGTGTTCCATAGGACGTGAACTCGGGAACCCATCGAACTCCTCATCGAGCTCATCGGGTCCTATTGCATCCACATGATGTTAGTTCTTGAACTTAATTGCCAAATGATTAAGTCTTGAATGT
>DF358217.1:8522-22265 GCA_000787875.1 Solanum virginianum
AGGTATCAAACTTCGATATTTTGAACCCTTCTGGAAGGTTCAGATCAGGGTGAATGCATAAATCCTCATAATCCAGCCCTGTAACATCAGGTGCATAGCGAAATTGCTTCATAGCTTTTGTAATTTCTTTCCTTATATCCAACTTGGCCATCTCTTCCTTGGCCTTTCATTCTTTCTCCTTCTCCTCGTAATGGTCAACCTCGGAGTAAATGGTATGAGGAATTTGTGAATTAGTAAGGACTGGATATGGAAGGGAATTTAAGAGGCACAATTTGAGTGGTAGGTGGGCTTGATGATGCAAAGGAGTGCTCTAATCCAATATTTATCATATTTGGCTCGCTTGACCCAATTTGAATATGTGCATCTGAAGAAGAAGGGTTGTTAGAGCGAGAAAAGTCCCAAATTGATATAGATAATGATGAAGGCTGGATTCTTGTGACTAGGCGGAGATGCAACAAGACTAGTCCAAGGAAAGAATCATTTGAGAAACCAATCAAACAAGGGGTAGTGAGGAGATCAAAGAAGCAGAAGTCAGTCTAACGTCCAAAGAGGTCAAAGGTAGAAGTACATCACTACCAAAAATAGCGATGTCAAGTGACTTTGGGGGAATTCCTGCCAAGTTGGTTCTATATGGAGGCTACTCAAGATAATGTTGAGGCATCATGTTCAATGCTGATAAGGGAGTAATAATGAATGAAACTCCATCAAAGGTGTCTCTTGCTGACAAAGAAGTAATAATAATTAATATCTCACCAAAGACGTCTCCTGCGGACAAGGAAGAAGTGATGGGTGAAATCCCATCGAAAGCATCTCCCTCATCTTTCGAGAAGTCTATGGAACCTCTTCTTCAAGAAGTACATACATGTGATACAAAGATCACATTTACAGATGATGATCTTCTATTCGATGAAACTCCACATAATACTCCTTTGTACATGGTGGGTCACATACTAGAGAAGAAGATAAATAAAATCTTGATAGATGAAGGGTCTGGGGTCAACATTCTGCCCATCCACACGATGAAAGAGCTTGGCATCACCACTAAAGAACTTAGCGAAAGTCATTTATTGGTACAAGGATTCAATCAAGGGGGGCAGACGTCTATATGCTCTATTAAGCTAGAAATTTATTTGGATGATTTGCGATTAAGTGTATGGATGCATGTGATTGATGCAAAGACTTCATATAACATATTACTTGGAAGGCCTTGGGTTCACGAGAACAAAATTGTCTCATCTTCTTATTATCAATGCTTGAATTACCTCAAAAATGGAATTAAAAGGAAAATAGTTGCTCGCAATAATACTTTTGCCGAAGTTGAGTCACATTTTGCGGATGCAAAGTTCTATTTGAAGAGTTATATTGTAAAAGGGGCTAATATTGAGGGTGTCAAACAGACCAAATCTAATAAGCTTAAAGGCCAAGCAACTAATGTGGCCAATGAAAAGGGCAAAGTTGATATTGAGGAGCCTAGCACTTGTCTAAATAAGGGGAAGACTATGCCCTCAAAGGGAAAGCCAGCCTCTACACTTCGTTATGTCCCAAAAGTGAAGAAAAAGGAGGGCCAATCATCTGGTGTGAAAAGGAATATGTTAGGAGGGTTGACTTCTCCTATCAAATAGATTGATGCAATAAACTTGTACTCAAAGCTGCTGCAAAGTTTTATGGATCAAAATACGCCACAGGATGCGTCACTCCCACCAAAATGTACGCAAGGCTTTGATCCAAATCCTTATAAGTTATTTCCAAGGGCTATGTACAACTCTAATGAGCCATCTAAGCTATGAAAAGTCCCATCAGAAGGCACAACTAGGCAAGCACGCGAAGGCTTAGGCTATAGCCAACCACTACCAGTTCGCATCACCATAAAAGGGTAAGCAATAACTATATTGCTACAGAAGATGACTGTGCGTCTTCTAATAAAAGGCTTTTTGTCTTTGATCTACTCGGACAATCTGTTGGGAGAACTTCTATGTTCGAAAGGTTGGGTCCATTGAAAAAGAGGAATAACAGGCATCGGAAAAGTTACCTAAAAGTGATGACACTTGCTTCACCGATGATCTAAAAGGATTTCAAAAGTGTAATTCCTTCTAGAATGAAATGACGGGTAGAACTCATAGCTTTGTGTAAACAGGTGCTAAAGACGAAGGCTCACACTGTGGTTTATACGAAAGAGTGTGAGGAAGATGAAGAAAGTGTAGGCTTCTCATATCATGTTACAACTCAGATTGAGAATGATTCCTCTTGCCAAATGAAGATTGATGAAGAGTTGAGAGGTATTGTTTGGTGCAATCATATATCTATTAATGATAATGATCCACAGAAAGAGGAGGATGCTAAAGAGGCCTCACTAGAATTTCAAGGAGTGAAGACAACAACAAATCCCCGAAAAGAAGTTAACCTTGGCAATGATGAAGGACCAAGGCCAACTTACTTAAGTGCTTTTCTAGAAGCTGATGAAGAAATGGCTTATATAAATATACTCAAAAAATATAGGGATGTCTTCTCTTGGAGCTATAAAGAGATGCCTGACTTAAATCCCAAAATATCAGTCCATCAATTGGCAGTCAAGCAAAATGCTCATTTTGTCAAGTAGGCTCAAAGATGTTTTAGGCCAGACTTAGTTCCATTAATTGAGAAAGAAGTTAACAAACTCATTGAGGCAGACTTCATTCGTGAAGTTAAATACCCTACATGGATTTCTAGCATTGTTCCTGTAAGAAAGAAGAATGGCCAAATTTGAGTTTTTGTTGACTTTAGATACCTCAATAATGCGTGCCCTAAGGATGAGTTCACGTTGCCCATTCTGGAGCTAATGATTGATCCTACGACTAGTTATGAGTCAATGTCATTCATGGATGGTTTTTTTGGCTATAACCAAATTCGAATGTCATTAAAGGATGAAGAACTCACAACATTTCACATACCTAAAGGTACTTATTGCTACAAGGTAATGCCTTTTGGTTTAAAGAATGTTGGTGCCACATATCAAAGGGCTATGCAAAATATATTTGATGACTTCACAAAAATATCAAATGTTATGTTGATGACCTATGGTGAAGTCGAAAAGGAGGCATTACCACTTAAAAGACTTAAGAATGGTGTTTGAGTTGCTTCGAAGGTATCAACAAAGGATGATTCCATTAAAATGTACCTTCGGGGTCACTTTTGGATAGTTTCTTGGCTTTATTGTGCGACATCGTATAATTGAGATTGATCAAGCCGAAGTTGATGCAACTTTGAAGATGTCTGAGCCTTGAAACATTCATAAGTTGAAAAGCCTTCAGGGATAGTTAGCCTATTTGAGGAGATTCATCTCGAATCTAGCTGGAAGATACTAACCATTTAGTCACGTCATGAAGAAAGGGGTCCCTTTCAAGTAGGATCAAACGTGTAGCAAAACCTTTAAAAGTATAAAGGTGTATCCGGTGAAACCTCCGGTTCTAGCGGCCCCTATACCTGGAAAGCCATTGATACCTTACATTGTGTCACAAGAAAGGTCTGTGGGAGCCTTACTAGCTTAAGAAAATAGTAAAGGCAAAGAAAATTTCCTTTATTACTTGAGTAGAATGATGATACCAAATGAGCTAAATTATTCATCAATCAAGAAGTTGTGTTTGGCGCTAGTCTTTTCAATTCAGAAAATGAAGCACTATTTTCAAGAGCACATTGTCCATCTTATTTCTAGGGCAAATCCCATCAAATTTGTTATGTCAAAACTAGACCTTAGTGATCGACTAGCAAGGTGGTACCTTCAGTTCCAACAATTTGAGATTGCGTACATCCCTTAAAAGGTTGTGAAAGGACAAGTATTAGCAGATTTTTTGGGAGACCATCCCATAATAGATGATTGGGAATTGACTGACGAGCTTCCCGATGAGGATCTATTGGCCATCGAAATTCAACCTCCTTGGAAAATGTACTTTGATGGGGCTGCGCATCATAGAGGAGCTGGTGCAGGAGTAGTATTTATCATTTCACAAGGAGAAGTCTTACCATTCACCTTCACATTGAAACAACGTTGCTCAAATAATGTCGCAGAGTACCAATCACTAATACTTGGACTCGAAATGGCCATATTGACATGAAGCAATTACAACTGCAAGTCTTTGGTGACTCTAAATTGGTAATCAAGCAACTTTTGGGAAGCTATGAGGTCCCTAAGTCTCCAAGCTAAAGTCGCCAAGGTCTACAAGTTGGTTCCCAAATTAAGCAACTATGCCAGTGACGATCCTCAAGTTCTCAAGTCTTGTGTTGATATTCTTTAAATTTATTCATTCTGTAAGTTAAAACATTAAGTTGCATAACATTTGCGAAGGATCACTGTTATGCCTAGAAATTGATAGGATGGCTCAGATATATGAATTTACAACATGTGCCAAGGATAGAAAATAAAATAGCCAATACCTTAGCTGCTCTAGCCTTCACTCTAACTCTCCTAGAGCAGACATAAGTTACTATCAGTCAAAAATGGTTGTACCACTAAATGAAGTTAAATATTAAGTAGAGCATCTCGTTGTTGTGACCAAGGTTGATAAAGATGATTGGCGTCAAACTATTATTGACTACTTATGTTACGAGATACTCCTAGAAGATACAAGAAGAAGGACTGACATTCAGATTTGAGCACCTCGTTTTCTCTACTAAAAGGACACATTATATAGGAGATCATTTGAGGGAATGCTCTTGCAGTGTTTGGGGGAGGAAAAAGCGGCCCAATCCTTGCAAGAGGCATATTCAGGAGTATATGGATCACATTAGTTTGGACTGGAACTCTACTTTCATATAAAAAGAATGGGGTATTATTGGCCAGCTATGGTGAAAGATTGCTTAGACTATGCTCGAAGATCCAAGGCTTGCCAATTCCATGCTAATTTCATATATCAACCACCTGAAGTTTTACACCCAACTATTGCATCGTGGCCATTTGATGCTTAGGGATTAGATGTTGTTGGACCACTGCCAAAATCTTCTGGTGGGCACTTGTACATCTTGTCTGCACCAAATTACTTCTCAAAATGGGCCAAAGCTATAGCTCTTAAAGAAGTCATGAAGGAGAGAGTTGCAAACTTCATTCGAGTAAACATTGTCTATCAATTTGGCATTCCACGATACATAATAATGGACAATGGCAAGCCATTTAATAACAAGTTAATGAATAAGATTTGTGATCTCTTTGGCTTTAAGCAGCAAAAGTCCACTATGTATAATACTGCCGTCAATGGTCTAGCTGAGGTATTCAACAAGACTTTGTGCAAACTATTGAAAAAAGTTCTCTCTAAGTCCAAGAGAGATTGGCATGAAAGAATGGAAGTAGTCTTGTGGGTATACAGGATAATATACCATACACCAACTCAAGCAACCCCATACTCACTTGGTTTTGGAGTTGAGGCGGTCCTGCCACTTGAGCGTCAAATACCTATCCAAGAAGGGCTCACTGAAGAAGAAAATGCCTGACTATATCTTGCTGAGTTAGAAGCACTTGATAGAAAGAGATTGGAAGGCCAATAAAACCTTGAATGTTATCAACCTTGTCTGTCTCGTGCTTTTAACAAAAAGGTTTGTTCGAGGTGTTTTCAAGTTGGAGACCAAGTCCTTGCAGTAAGGAGATCCATTATCACTTCACGCAAGTCTGGGGTAAATTTATCTCAAAGTGGGATGAACCGTATGTGGTATAAGAAATATAATTATATGGTGCTTACAAGCTTGTCGATGCAGATGGAATAAGGATCAGTTCTATAAATGCAAAATTTCTTAAGAGGTACTATCCTTAAGGTAAATAATGCTTCTTGAAGTATGAGTATAAAGCTACATCATACTCCTGGCCTGTAAGAGTATAAATTGTGTATGACACCCTAAAATAAATGTGTCCACTATGTTGAAAATCTCGAAAGAGGCGCCCTAGGCAAAAGTTAGGACCAAAAAAAATTAAAACACTCCCTCAGAACTACGTTGTGAGTTGATCCTTTTTATTGAGGTACGTAGACACTTGGAATTATATTCCAGGTTCAGTTGGACGAGTGTTAAAAAACTATATGTCCCTTGCTTGATTCCTCATTGGGGCAACGCCCTATGGAATGTAAGTTCCTTTGATAACATGCTTGAAGTCTTTAAATTTAATCAAGTTTGCAAGTTGAAATTTTCATATTCCCTAAGTCTCCAAGCTAAAGTCGCCAAGGTCTACAAGTTGGTTCCCAAATTAAGCAACTATGCCAGTGACGATCCTCAAGTTCTCAAGTCTTGTGTTGATATTCTTTAAATTTATTCATTCTGTAAGTTAAAACATTAAGTTGCATAACATTTGCGAAGGTGAATGCACGAATATCAAAAGAGAAGGGATTTTTACTATTTTCATTCTTACTAGTATTCCAAACATGAATTAAGTTTGAATTACTAAGGCTTACAGCAAAAGAAAACATGTGGAGAAGTTCAAGCTAGAACTACAAATTCAAGACATGAGACAAAAAAAATTTAGAGAAATTCTATTGCTATAAAATTGTCTAACATATCAATCTAAATCTTGAGAGAATAAAGAAAAGAAGTAAAAAAAATAATAAAGGAAGCTTAATCTAAGCATAATTTGTAGTTGATCAAGTCTTGATGACTAGCCTCTAAGCCTTCTCTCCTATGCTCTATGTTAGTCGAATCAGCAGTCGTCAAGAAGTCTATGTTTTCATAATAAGACACTTCATTCTCAGCAACTAAGATCTTGGCTTAAACCTCCTCAATCTCGTTCTTTATAACACCTATAGCAACCTCAACTTCCTCTTGCTCCGCCTGAAGAGTTACTAACTTCTTCTTGACCTTCTTTAGTGACTTCCTTTTAGAAGAAGGATGTTTAGTCTTCTCGCCCTCGTCTGCTCTAAGTGACTCAAGACCCTTCTTGTCCTTAGAAAGAAACTCCGGTTTCTTGTCCTTATATACCCTATCTACAAAAGTGGAGCGTTCTTGATCATAGGAGGCATCAAGAGAGACTCCACCAAACGCTTCAAGGTATGAAAGATCCATGAGATACGTCTCACTCATCTCTTGGAGAATCTCATAAATATCTTCTTTGTAAGATGAAATTGAGTCTGGAGATGTTCTCCAAAGTTTGCTACAAATCTCTTCCCCAAGGCCCAAGATATACTTCTTTTTGTGAGTCGAGACAACGCTTTTTCCTTCAGAAATAGACTTAACCCCATTTGGCTTTGAAAGAAGTGGATGAGTGCTACTCGAGTTGAAGGTCAACTCTTTTAAAGTTTGATCATGAGAAGTGATTGCAATTCTGGCTTTGAAAAAAGCGGAAGAGTGTTACTTGAATCGAGGGTCAACCCTTTTAAAGTTTGATCATAAGAAGTAATTGCAATTTTTTATTCTTGCTCAATAGCTAAAGTTGACTCTGCCTCAGGTTTTGATAACGTGATGGACTCCACACTAATTTGCGACCTCTCTTGTAGTAATTCCTTTGGATTCTCAACAACATTCACCCACACAAAAAGGGAAGGTAAGAGAATTAGCAAATTAGTTAACCAAAAGTTGTTCTTAAAATTCATTTTAAAAAAGGATTAGTGATCAAAGGGAAACCCTCTTTATTCCAAATGGCTAATGTTTTTGGAGGACCATCAATGCCTTGCTCCTCCACAATCTCCAACTCAACAACCTTAGGCACAATTGGTTCATGTCTTTTCCTCTTCTAATATTAGTCCCTATTGCTACTTTTGCTAGTCTCTTAAGAGGCTTACTTTGTAGATGGATGAATTAAGGGGCATCTCTTTGCAACGATAGGAGTACAAACTACTTCTTTCTTAGATCCCTTAGAGGACTTGAGCCTCTTGCTTTGAGATTGTGGGGCAAGTAGGGCATTAGCTATTAAGAGCTCCTCTTCGACGTCTTGACCTTTGTCCCCTAAAAGAGTGGTGTAGTTTGGCCCAGCCTTTTCTAACAAAGTATCCATATTATCCTCAAGAAAAATCCCATGTGATCTTTCCCACCAAGATAGGTATCGAGTGGAGTAAAGTCTCTTAGCAGAAGCAATTGCAAGAGGAAATGTCGCTCTTGACATGGTAGTACGCGAGATACAGATCCTCCAATACGTAAGTCCCTCCTCAAGAGATTCAAAACAAATATCATGTTCTAGATATCTAGGAGTATCTTGATGGAACCCAAACTGATGACTAAATCAGTGGGGACTGTATGGCTTGATAAGGAAAGAGTCCCCCTTCTTTAAGGTAAGATAATTAAAGTGAAGGCTTATAAAATAGGATGAATCCAACTTTGAAGCTTTGTTATCATTAACATAATAAGTCGGGTGAGGTCTAGTAAGCATGGTTGCAGTCTACACAAGGCTTTTACCTCGATGGATGTGCTTTCGTGCCTCATCTTTGTCAATATATTTTGCAGCACCCCCGCCAGAAAATATCATCATTCATGGGAGGGAAGGTGCACCAGTAAGAGGATAATGTGTTTTAAGATAATGAGCAAGCCAACCATAAACATAATGGATGGGGAAAGAAACCTTAATATGATTAAATTATGAAAATTTTGAAATCTTGTTTAAGCCACAATAGATGCTCGTTAAGACTGGGATTGTAAGCTAACCCTTCAACCACTCGCCATCAAGCTTGCCATCTTAAAAGTTTCAGGCCAAATAAGATTTTCCCCTTCAGAGGGAAATACGAAGACACATAACCAACATGACAAAAAGGCTGCCAAATAAGTCCCATATTTTTGGTGTTCTGCTCCGAGCATAGAAAATGTCATCTCTTGAGAGCTTAGTCATGTGCTCACCTTTATTGATATGTCACCTGTCGGGTTATGACAGATGCTAAGTGTCGAACCTTCTTCTCTTTTCTTGGGGGAACTAGCTTATACTTGATGTCTTGTTTACACCAAAATTGTATCCAGTCACTAAAAGAGATCCCCCAACTATCACCCTTCTTCTCTCTAAGATGATGGAAGGTAGCAAATAAATACTTACAAGTTTGAGGAAGAAATCTATCTATTTTTGCATCATGATCTGTAAGGTCCTTGGCATTAGGTATCACTTCTTCATAAGGACACCCACTGATCAGTAGGCTCCCAAGAATATATAAGTCCCAAAGAGATATGGATGATTCTCCAATAGACGTAAGCAGTGTGTTTGTTTTGGGACATGAAGCCTCATAAAAGGCCTGCATGATATTAGAATTCCGATCATAAGTAAAAAGAGAGGCAACTACAGCATTTTGGAGGTTAGCATCATTCAAGCTCTACCCATTTTTGCTAAGGACATCTTCTATCCATTCCCAATATCTAGGGATACAATGATATTCACCCTCAAACAGAATTTCATCCCAGCGTAACCCTTCTTGGATCATACGACGCCCTAAGTTTGGAGGAGTGCTCACAAGATTGGTGCCTTGAAGATTTCGTGTCTCAAGATACCATACATTGGAAGCTTTGTTAGATTTGTGGTCGCATTCAAAGGTCCAACTTGCCATATGAAGTGTGTTTCTCAATTGTGGCCACGCATCAGCATAACGACCAAATAGAGGATCTCGGACTAAAAGCTTGGTCTCTACCTTGCTATCTTGCGACCCAATTATGAGGTATCTGAGTCCAGAAGATGAGCAAGTGTAATCCTTGAAGAAGACTATTGTTCAGGCTGCATAAAAAGAAAAATGTTACCCTTCATCAATGATAGTGTAGACATTGAAATTTTGTAGGACTCTACAAAATTAGTCCTATTTCAGTCACGATTTCTTAGAGGCTACTCTACCCAAAACCTAATTTATGCCTATATAAAGGGTATTATATTCCCTTGGAAAGAAATCTCAAATATCCCATAGAGATCAAAATATATCATCCTACATTCAAAAATTATACCACTAAGGGCCCTCGAATCATGGAGAAGAAATCTTATGAGAGAAGAATCAAGGGATGACCAGATTTGTACTCACATTGTTATCAATAAAATTTTTGTTTTTTCATATTTTATTTGTGATTTCAATTTATTTTCTATCACATTAAAATTTGTTGTAAACATATTTTGGCATGCCCGGTGGAATAATCTCTACCTCTCATCTCAACCTTTTAAGCATCAAAGAACATTCAAATGGTTTCCAAGAAGATTAACTCCCAATCAACTTTCTCCAAGGCTACTGACTCCAAGTTCTCTGCTGAAGTGGAGGGAATTCTTGATGTTACCTTTGGGAGCTTTGGTGCTATTATGAGGAGCAACATTACCATATTAGGACAACAAACACTTTATATGTCATCCACATCAATTACTATCTTTGGGTCTTCAACTTTGAAAGGAGTAGGATCCTCAACAAATTTGTGGATGGAGGAACTAGTACTGCTGAAAGGATCGAAAGAACTTTAGCTTCTTGGTTCAAAGAACTCCATCAAGAAGAAAGGCTCGAGTGATGTGAGTCCTGTGAAGATTGACTCATACAAAAGTCCATCACCAATGGTCATGCAAGCTATAGTAACTTACGCTTCATCTATAGAGGAGCAACTTACGACTTTGGCAAAGATGATTGAGGGATTAACCAGGCACATGCAAAGTCAAGAATCCCACATCGAAAAATTGATGGATAGGATGGATAGTTTACTAGATGGAGAATCTAGTCATGTGCCTAGAAAAGGCATTGAAGTTTACAAGACTGAAAAAAATCCTACAAAGCAAGCATCGCATATCAAGGAGGTACCGATCTCTCTTGAGGGGATGATCCCAGTTAATCGATTGAAGGAGTTCATTGAAAGGACTATCAAGGATAAGTATGAGGTCTTCACCAATTCTTCCCATATGTATGCTAAGCCTTACACTGCAAGGATCTACCAGTTATCAACCTCCTAAGTTCCAATAGAGGAGCAACATGTTGTGCACTTTGTAGAGATATGTAACAATATTGGGACGTATGGAGACTATCTTATCAAGAAGTTTGTCTGCTCTTTAAAGTGAAATACATTTGACTGGTACAATGATCATAAGCCTAATTCTATTGATAGTTGGGAGCAACTGGAACATGAATTCCTTAATCGCTTCTACAGTACGATACACACTATGAGCATGGTAGAGCTTACAAATACTCATTAGAGAAAGGATGAACCAGTCATTGATTTTATAAATCGATGGAGAAATGTGAGTTAAAATTTCAAAGATAGGCTCAGTGAAGCTTCTGCTATAGAAATGTGTATCCAAAGGATGTACTGGGGGCTTCTTTACATCTTACAAGGAATCAAGCCTAAGTCTTTTGAAGACTTGGCTACTCGTGCCCATGATATGAAGTTAAGCATGTCTTCTACCGAAAAGGATGGGATGCTTGTTCATGATCCTCACAAAGAAAAGGATAAACAAGAGCCCAGGAAATGGAGCAAATTTATGCCCAGGAACGACAACAAAGAATCCATGAATGTTAATGTGGCGCCTGTGAAGTTTACTATGAAAGAAATTATGAAGCTAAAGTCGTGAGTACTTCAAGCCTTGTCTTAGAGTTTCATCAAGTCTACACTTCGACAAATCTTGAAGTAGGGGCATTTGTAGGACTCTGCAAAATTATTCCTATTTTAGTCAGAGTTTATTGGAGGCTACTCTACCCTAACCCTAATTCATGCCTATATAAAGGATATTATATTACTTTGAAAAGGAATCTTAAATATCCCATAGAGATCAAAATATATCATCCTACATTGGAAAATAGGCCATTAACGGCCCTCGAATCATGGAAAAGAAATCTTATGAGAGAAGAATCAAAGGAGGAACAGATTTATACCCACATTGTTATCAATAAAATTTCTATTTCTTCATATTTTATTTGTGATTTCAATTTATTTTCTATCATATTAAAATTTGTTGTAAACAGATAGCACGTAAGAAAAAAAAGGGGGACAAGAATCAAAATAAAAGAATATGGCTAGTTGGGCGTCCCATATGTTCAAATATTGGAAGGTTTGTAAAGCCTCATATTATCAGTTCCATATGTTTCAACATTTAGAATAGTAAAAAGTCTCTTATTATTGGTTCCCTATGTTTAAACATTTAGAACAATTGAAAGCTTCGTATTGTTGGTTCCCTATGTTTAAACATTTAGAACAGCAGAAAGTCTCATATTATTGGTTCCCTATGTTTAAACATTTAGAACAGTGTAAAGCTCATTTTATTGGTCCCCTATGTTTAAACATTTAGAATAGCAGAAAGCCTCGTATTATTGATTCCCTACGTTTAAACATTTAGAACAACGTAAAGCCTCATTTTGTTGGTCCCCTATGTTTAAACATTTAGAATAGCGTAAAGTCTCGTTTTGTTGGTCCCCTATATTTAAACATTTAGAACAGCGAAAAACGTCTTATTGTTGGTTCCCTATGTTTAAATATTTAGATTAGCGTAAGCCTCGTTTTGTTGGTCCCCTACATTTAAACATGTAGAATAGTGTAAAACATCAAATTAATGATCTCAAAGCAGGGACATAGAATATATATCTTCACACCTTGAGATCAAATTCTTGTATCATAGAATCTATAAAGCACAAATGTCACTCCATTTGCCTACAACAAAAAGGAAGGGACGAAAAAAAGAAGAAGAAGAAAGTCATACCTCAACAAAGACACTGGGATCAGACTTCAATTTTGATTGAAAATATGAAGAAGCACACCTTTATTTATAGGGTGTTGTCCATAAAGAAAAAGGAAAAAAAAGGGTAAGAATGGAAAAAGAAGAAAAAAAGTAAAAAAATGGAAAGAAAGAAAGAAAGAAAGAGAAAAGAAAAAAAATGGGCTAGTCGTACAAGACCAAGAAAAAGAAAAACAAAAGGAAAGTATGTCAATAATTCTTTATAATATTATAATAAATATTATTATAATATTAAATTAATACTTCAAGCCTAGTCTTCATATGATAAAATATTTTGACAAGACTTGAAGTAGGTGACATTTGTAATCATTTAAAATTTATTAAATATAAATTTTGAAATGATTCAAATTATATTAAATTCATGAATACATTAGTCCAAATAAATATTATGGATTAATATAATTGGATTAATCATTTACGTCTAATAGATATGAATTTAATTAAAACTCATGTTAATTGAATTGGGCTACAATAAAGGAGTTCAAATTAACAACCCCAATATTGTTTCATCCAAGAGGCCTATCTTGGTGTCACGTGTCAAATGATGTGGCATGCCAAGTCAAACAAAGAAGCCAATGGGACCATCAAGCTCAAGAGCCCTTGAATTTACACTTGAAAAGGCAAATAAGAGGATTTATAGAGATTGTAACACTCGCATTTTGAAAACAAATACTACAAATTATTCACAATATTTTTGTTCTTGATTATTATTTTCTCAACATGAATTTATCATCTACAAATTCTGGCATGCCTAGTGGGAGAATCTCTACCTCTTATCTCAACTTTTCAAGCATCAAAGATATTTTCATCCTTGATTATTATTTTCTCGACATGAATTTATCGTCTAAGCATTCTCACAAGATCAACCCCTCAGCGCATCATCTCAATCCACTAACGCATGACAGGACAACAACAAGCTAATTATATGTCTTCGACATACTAGTCGATACCCAACCAATCACAATTATCCCCAACTATAGCCCTATTCCACATGTACAGACCTTACCTTGTTTTCTCTTTCCTTATGCAAGCAACCCTTACAACTTAACCCCAAATGGCTTCCTAGTTCTGCAGGCTCCAACTAGCCAACTGGAGTACGACATCGGCAACCGTACACTAGAAACAAGTCAATCCAACCCCCCCCCCCC
>DF358217.1:22570-44465 GCA_000787875.1 Solanum virginianum
GGAACTCGTAGTCAACTAGGAGGAGATAAGTTAAGTAATGCAGCTGGCAATGTAAGACTATAATTCAAGTAAAAAGCAACCCAACAAAATGATCAGCATCCCCACTAGCAAGCACATCTAGGAATCCAGACAACACAATCCCTGCCAACTAACAATTACAAGAAGTCTCTAAGGCTGAGTCGTGGGCAGCTCAGCTGATAATGCAACAATATTCCATCCAATAATAGATAGCACAACTAAGCCCTCGGACATAGCATTTGTCTTACAATCTAGTCACCAAGGGATCAGGAAAACCACATATCAACAGAATCATCACAATAAGATCATAACCATAGAGACACAAGGTATAATTAAGGGTATAACTGACGGCCATCCCCTTAAATAGTATGTAACTCTCGTATCAGACTACCCACTCTAGTAGTCAAGCAGTAAAAGAATCATATATATAAATCATAGTGTTTTGACTTACATTTAACCCCTACTAGGGTAAAGACATAGCATAAGTGACAGTTACTCAGAATTCCACCGGCATAGTATACTCATCCACATCAGGAAGCCCAAGGAGTCAGACCAGCAGTCAAATAATAACATATGAATATACTGAGCACATCGATGCTTAGTATTACCTCAGTCACAACCTCTCCCGCCTGTATTATATTTATCAGGAGTATTCACAGCCCATACAACCTTTAAACAAAAACTAACATACAAGTATCAGGTTTGCTGGACTATACTAATCGGTAGATCTGTATAGAGGAGACCAACAAACCTTAGGCTCTAATACCACTTTGTCCCGACTTGATCTCTCAAGTCATGATGACGCTTGTTAGATCCCGCCTACAGGCAATCCAACCCAATGTCCACGTCCCCTGTCCTGAATCAATAGCAATAAAGATACCATCAACATATGAGTACAACAAACACAACTTACCCAGGACCTGGAAGTCACCTGCACAGAGCTATTATAGACTCAAATTAAATATACATATCTTCATAAATAACCAGAACAACCATCTACGTGTATAAATCCAAACTACATATACAAGGCTAGTGTTTGAATACGAAAAGATAGCCTGCTAGGCAAGAGGAGATTGCAGAATGTCCAAATCTGCTAATGCTCACCTATGTCTCCCGAATCATTAGCATACTCCTAACTTGGTGACCGCGACAAATACTTGGACGTACACCATGGGAAGTTGCAAAAAATGTAGGGGTGAGTACTAGAAAAGGCACCCAGTAGGCATCGTCGGTCGACCAAGTAAAATAGTGATCATAAATAAAGCCCAAATATATAGAAACTACTGTAGTGCAGCAAAATAACCTAGATCAAGGCATAGGCATGTCGGAAACCCTCAACCACAATAGACCAACCGAAATAAAGAATAATGATGGACTGAACCATCCTAAATGGTGAACATTGATACCGACTGACGAAGATTGTGTAGGCTAATACTACAACTGCCCCAAACTGAAGCATAGTGTTGTACGTGGTGCAAATCCCTAGTATCTACGTCTATATGCCAACTGGGCCCCCATAAGCCTATAGGCACACCTACGCACAATATAAAACTAACAGTTCATCATAGAATCCCATAGAACCATCACAGAGCATAGCTCTCCAAATCATTAGAACAAGTATCGGTTGTACGTAGGTGTAAGACGCTAGTGTCTAAGCCTGAATGCCCCCTGAGCCCTCATAAGCCTAGGAGGTACAACCACGCACAATCAGGGTGTACATAGGTGGAGGGGTACAGGTTTCAGTTATAGATGGTATGAGATCACAACCAGTACATCATATAGTACCACATGGGGTCTCGAACCCCTCCCCCATCACTATCACCTGGGGCCTCGAACCCCTAACCATCACTCGAGGCCTCAAACCCCTATAATATCAATGGGGCCTCGAACACCCTAACTATCACTCGGGGCCTCGAACCCCTAGCCATCACTCGGTGCCTCGAACCCCTATAATATCAATGGGGCCTCAAACCCTCTTCCTGACCTGGCTTCTAGTCGGGGCAGTCGGCCAGGGCCAGATGGTATGATAATATATATAACGGTGGGACGTATCCCTCGCGAGAGAAAGAATTCCCCTAACACAATCAACTAGGCCTCGAACCTAAAAATAGTCAACTGGGGCTCAAACCCAGGAAAATCAATTGGGCCTCGAACCCAAAAATAATCAATTGGTCCTCGAACCTAGGAATAGTAAATTAAGCCTCATGAGTCACACCGTTTGTATATGTAACAGTATAGGCTCTGAACAATGTAAGTCTAGGGCAGCAATGGCTTAAGCGTAGGCTAAGGCCCAACCAAAATCAGATAACCAGAAGCATTATAAGTACCAATATCACACCAGACAAACCATTGATAAGTATAACAATTAATAATAGGTAACCCAGATGATCGAACAACAAATATCCAGCTCAACAATAGACGATCTAGTTAACTCCCAAGATGCAGTATATACCTTACCAATTGAACCATAATCCAGCACCTAGGTAGCCAGGACCACAGTACGTCAATAGAACCACAACACAATGCCTCAACATATCCTCAAGAGTATAATAAGCAACTAGGGACTAATTAGGCATACATGTCAATCATGTGGTGTACATTTACCTACAACCTTTAACAAATCCATACACAGCCTCAAATGATATCAGAACAAGTTATTACAACAGATAATACTACTCTTACATCTAAAACTAACCACAGTCTCAGTTAGCATGTATAGCCTCTAGTTTAATGCTTCCCCAAACATATACAGATATGCAATATAAGTTTCAGCTCAATCTACGGGAAAGAGAAGCCTAGCCTACCTGGAAGGCAAATTCACGCACTCCACATCAGTCCATATGAGCTTTACCCTATCTGGCTGCCTTCACTTGCTGCTCAGCTGTCAAAATATGAATTACAACATAAGCATGACTATTTTGGCTATAATCTCTTAAGAAACGGGAGAGAATAGGTCAATTGAGATTAAAATGGAGAAAGTGAGACCCACACCCGAAATACCAAACCAACCCCTATAAAAAAAGATCCTCACATCATCTCGAGTCTATAGCCAAAAAGTGAGCTCAACACGAGGCTCAGAATAATCAGAAACAACCCAAAAATGGAGTGACATCTCTTATCAACTTATACATATTATACAACATCTTTCTCTCTAGATTGCGCAAAAATACACTTAAATTAGCAAAATCTGAGTATATCATAGTATAGTTCTTCAAAAGTAGTACAGTTTAGACTTAAAGTTTACTTAATTCTGATAAGAAACAACCAAAATATTGTAATGCATAGTTTTCAGAAAAAGAAAGCACAACATGACAGTAGCTAAAATTGAATTTTCACACCAAAAAGAACCTTATCAATTAATTCTAGCATTACCACAGGATACGCCTCGTAAAAATATGCAAAATTGAATCAAATTCTACCAAAATCGGACCCAAAACGGATAAGAAATTACATGTCAAAGTTTCCAAAGACGTATTCAAAATACAACCAAAAAACAAGGATCTTTACCTCAAATGGTGCGCCTAAATCGATTTTCGACACTTCCATGATGTTCTCATGGAAAAACGAGAGAGAAATCGAGTCCAAAAGATGGGCGTGTGAACTGGATTGTTTATGTTTGCTTCTCAAAAAGTTTTGCAGATTTTCATGTTTTATATAAGTTTTTTAAATTTGAACTGCCTCCACATAGCATCCCCTCATTAGCCCATGTCATCCATTGCCTATAGCCGTCCACAACCGCTCAAACTTAATTTCGATATTTCGACCTCATTCAAAGTCGCAAAAATACAATTCATATATAAAATCTAATCGAAAATGGCATTCTAGACTCAATAGTATAGTCAAAATTCCCATTTGAGGATATTTTATTCTAATATGGGTCCTATTTCCGAATACTGAAGTTTACCGAAAGGGCCAAAACACATCAAAAGGACTATGAATCAAACGAAAAGTCCTCCTAGACTAAACTCGATATTCTAGTCTAATAGTGCGATCAGAAATTTCATTTAGAGCACGTTTACTAAAGACGTCGACTAAAGTCGTCTATTGACTTGTTCTGGTGGGTAAAATTTACAACACTCGATATAATTGCACCAAACATGCTCCTAGCCTAATTTGACCATTTTAGAGCTGATGGAATCGTCAGAATTTCACTCCAAGACCATTTACTAGGACTTTACCTGAAAATTTATTTTACGGTTAGAATATCTCATTTAACTCAAAACGCTACACAAATGTCGAACGTGTCAACCGATAATCAAACAATTTGTCTCAACAAATCACAACTAGCCCCAGGTCATTATACAAATTCTCAAACTAATAAAATATTCGCTGAACTATAGAAATGACCTGGAGGGTCATTACATGTTAGTCGTGCCAGCACGGGCGTAACACGTAGAGAACTTTACATTCATTTCATAATTTGCAAACATATATCATAAGAAGTGAAATGCAAAGATGCGAAGACTGAAAAGATAAGCTTCTTGCATCTAATTGATACTGAAGTTTGATAGCAGACAAGTTTTTTTTTACAAGATCTAGATATTAATTAAGACGACATTTACATATTATAGAAATTGTGATGCATTAGCTTGACAATCAGTAGTTGTCATTAGGGGTGTTCACGGTTTGAATAAAAATGATTCAAATCAAAAAATCGAACCTAACTGATGAAATAAACTGATTTTTTTGTTTGATTTGGTTTTAGTTTTTTAAAAATTGAATATATTTTATAATTATACATACATAATACATTATTTATAAAAATATTTTTTCTTTTTAATCTAATATAAAAGTATAAATACTCAAAACGAGAACATTTATCTTATTAATTTCATGTATATGAATGTCTATAAAATTCTTGGAGGGACTAGAAACGTCACTAACTTTTTCTTCTAAGCCAAAATGGTAAATTTTGAAAACTTTTTCATAGTAAATTTAGTGATTGAAAGTTTTATAATATCAGTCGTTCTAACTATTTTTCGTTTTGAATGGATTGTTGTCACTTTTTCTCCATTTTAAATGTATCATTGCTTTTATTTTTATGTATGGTTAATAACCAAACCAACCGAATCAAAATTGATAACAACCAAATCGATAAATGTATATTATAATTGGGTTGGTTTAGTTTTGAGAATTTAAAAATTGAATTAAGCTAGTTTGGTTTTGATTTTGACTAATAATCGACCTAAACCGCCCCGTGAACACCCCCAGTTGTCATCTTACGACAAGAATGTGGACCTTGTTGCATAGTGCAAACTTCCACACTTGGCATACATAGCAATCATTGCATTTACAAACCAAAGTTGTACATACTCCTTTCGATGAAATCATGCACTCTTTTACCAAACTAAGCAATCCCGATTTTGCACAGACAACTAGAATGCTAACAAAAGAAGCAACATCAAGCCTCAAACCCACATCCTCCATTTGCATGTACAACTCAATTGCCTCATTAACAAGACCATTTTTAGCATATCGTGATATCATTATTGTCTAAGAAACCAATTTCTTGGAAGGCGTCTTGTCAAATAACATTCGAGTCATCTCCAAATCCCCTGTTTTGCAATAACCCGAGAACATAGTGGACCAGGAGACGACATCCCTCTATGCCATAGTTTTAAACAACTCAAATGCCATGCTCATTTGCTTCACCTTGGTATATCCATCTAATATAGTATTCCAACTATCCCTGTCTCTTTGAGGCATTTCATCGAACAGCTTCCGCGCTTCGCTCAAATCCCACACTTATTAATCAAATTCACAAATTCAAAACTCGCAATAATAAATTATTTCGAAGACCCAAGAAAAATTACTTAGAAATATAGATCGTCAAGAGATATAAATAATACAGTTTTGTTACTCTTCATTTAAAAATTATAAAGGATTGTAAAAAAAAAAAATTTTTTGCTAGGCAGTGTAAATATTTTCAAATCTATTGCTCTGATATTAGAATCCAAAGGCTGTAAAATATGCGACTATCAAATCTATAATTTTATATAGTATGTCTTAAAAATTTAAATTTCTTGTAGTACTATTAAACATGCAAAATAAACAAAAGAAAGGGAAAAACAAAACAATAAATACCCATTTCACGAAATATGAAATAAATATCCAAACACAAAAGTTCATATCAACTTAAGCATCAAATCAATCATCATAACAGTGCTAAAATTTGATCAATACTCAGAATCCATTGATATGTGGAACATAAATAGTAGATTACCATATGATAAACCTAATAATAAGAAAAATATTAGCAAGAATCAAACTTGATAGAGGTCCCAATAAGCATTGAAAATGACCACTTTTAACAATAAAAGAAAAATACAACCAAAGAAGGAAAAAAAAATAATGTGTTGAGACAAAGGAAGAAGAAGGTTCACCTAGAATTTGAAGTGAAGGTAGAGGAAATCGATGAGTTACCATAAATATGGAATAGAAAGAAAGATGAAGCTAGACCCAAAATTTAAAAATTTCTTATAATTCAAAAGAAAGTCTTACAAATTTTGCATCTCAATCTAGTTTAGTTGAAATTGAGATCTGTTTCAAATACAACCCAAAATAGAGAAGAAAATAATAAAAAATTATAAATAATATGAGATAACATCTGTTGGAACAACACCGCATGAAGGAAAAATACACTCAGCATACATGCAGAGATAGAGATGGAGATAGAAAGCTTAGAAGGAAAGATGTGGAGACAATAAAAGATGCCACATGTTTATTGAAGAGCTTAAATATATGGCATGTCATAAAAAAGCAACACATCCATATTATGGATCAAATGACCAAAATGTTCTTACTTTAGAAATAAATGACATTAAGCATACATGTTGAAACTAATCTTTTCTACTATAGTAGAAATATATACATTAATCCAAAAGTTAAATGACCATTTTGCCCATATACTTAATTAATTATTTAAATAAAAAAATTAATAAAGTCCTATTTATTGACATAACTGCAAAATCAGTTATGACATTATAATTACTGATTTCAACTATAAATTATCATAAATTACATGAGTTAGTAAACAAAAAGGGTATGTTATTGGAAGAACAAGAGCCACCTAGGATTACTAGAATTTTAAGAGTCATAATTGCTAAAATAATGAAAATTGAATGATTGTTCTTGAATAATTAATGAATTAACCTTTAACCCCTTTTAACCATAAATTAAGGAATATAAAAAGTTGCAATTAAATCAATATATATCATTATCAAATTTATCATCTTGGGTTCTTCCACTAGCATTCTACTCCTCTGGTAAAGTTTCTCTTCTCCCCCTTTTTTCAATTTTATATTTGTATTATTTGTTTGTAAGTTTATTAGCTGTTTATTTGATCATTTATTTATTTTTTAAATTAGAACGCACCATTTCAATCTAATTCTTTATTTATGATTGTTTCTCTTTCTAGAATTTCTTGTTACTGTTTTGTGTAAAATATAAAAGCTCTATACATATTGCCATATGGAATGTATTCAGTGCTATTTGGTTTGGAGTAATTTTAATATTCTCAACTAATTAATAATTATTTATTATGTTCCCAACTAAAATATTTTGGAAATATAAATAGAAAAGTCAGAGAAAATTTTATTTTCTAATTTTAGCTTTGTTAATTTATCTTAGCTTTTGTTTATACTGATCAATAGTTGAAGTGTTTATATTCATGAATTTAGATGAAGACAAAAGAGATAAAACTAAAAACATTTGGCAAAGTTCTAAGGAAAATAACTACATGATCTCTTTTAATGCTATGAAATTGTTCGGTGAATTAAAATAAACCCTTTTTGTTTGATGCATACTAATTTAGCTTGCTTTTAATTTGTCAAGTCCTCTAAATTATTTATTTTATTCATATAAGTGATAATTTAGCTTTAAAATTAATAATGATATTCTTTGCAATTGATTTCTGAAGCTGACATAATATTTTCACATAAATCAACTACAATATGTGAGTAAAATAGATTGTACAATAATTTTGACGTCTTCACTTTATCTAGAAATACCAAAAAGAATTTTAAGGAAGTTGGATTCTTCGTGGTTTTTATAATTATCTTGGAAGGTTTGGTTCATTGTTTTAAAGTTATGCACCATTCTAATGTTATAATATTATAGTCTCACACTTATTTTTAATCATACTTATTGTTTAAAGGAAAAAAAAAGAAGGTAAAATCAATTGATTGAGGTTAAGTTGATATCATATTTTATAATAATATTTATTTGACTTTATAAGAGTACTTTATACTTATTGATGTATGAGAAACACGAGCAAAGCGCATGCCCATAGACTAGTATATCAAAAAGGTATACGGTGATAACAATTTAATCTAAACTAGCTTTAAAACCAAATTTAAAAGTATTGTCTATTAAAACAAATTTTAATATTGGGCACGGGCACTACATAGTTGAGTAACTATTAACATTAAAACTCTTAACAAAATTACTCCTATAACTCAGGAAACACAAACATGCATAGTGTTAAGTTGAAGTTTTGATGAATTAACAAACTTATTTCTCAATATGAATGTAATGTAGTACCAGGACCCATATCAGAAAATGAACAACTGAAATCTTATCTAAATTAACACAACTTGCATGTTGTATTTAGTTGAAGCAATCATACTCTCATATGACCAAATACAGGCATGCTGCTGATGTATATTAAAATAGTGCAAAATCATTATTTTAATATATCCTAGAAGAATATACTTTATGGGATAAAGAAAAAGGTGTAAGCTTTCTTCCTTATGTTCCTTCCCACTCATGAAAGTATTATTCTAACCATTACAGCAACATCATTCTCCTTATAAAGCTTAAAGCAAATGGAATGAAAAACAAAAGAGTCTTTGTGAGAATAAAGAAATCATCCTCAAGAATAACTTGTTTACTACTTTGTTCTACTCTTGTCTTTGTTGTTCTAAGGATATTTCTTCAATGTCTGATTTTTCATTCTTACATCTGTAAACCAATTCCTAATCTATAAAGCAACTTGGGTTTTTGGTCAAAATAATTCTTCTTGTATTCTGGGTCCTTAGCTAGAGTTAGCAAAGAAGAAAAGTCTAAACTAGTTTGGAGAAATTAGTTTAGTGGGCAGCAAGGAGTTGTTGGTTAGGTGGAAATTTCAAGTATCATTATAAGGGAGAATAGATTAGGAGGTTAATCATTAGAATTACAAGAGGTTGTAATGATTTTCGCTCTTAGATGATCATGAAATTTCACTGAAATCCTGAAGGTAGGTCGTGACTTTTTACTCCCTTGAGCAAGGGGTTTTCCACATAAAAATCATGTGCATTTTTACTTCTGTCTAATTCATTACTGTAATGAGGGACCTGGACCCTGGTTAGATTGGCAACACTCATTCTAACAATTGGTATTAGAGCATTGGGCTCTCTAATTGGCTAACACCTTGACAGATTTTTGGAAAATAGAATGGCTGCTCCATTCAACTTGAAAAAAGGATAATCCTCCTCAAGACCACCTAGATTCAATGGGCAGTTCTACAGTTGGTGGAAAACTAGGATGCATGACTTTCTTATGGCTGAAGATAGTGAGTTATGCAATATTATGTTAGATGGTCCTCATGTTCCAACAATTGAAATCAAGGAAGGTGAGATCACTAAAACAGTTCACAAAACTCGACAATAATACAATGAAGTTGATAGAAGAAAATTTGAGAAAAACTACAAAGTTGAAAAGCTTCTTGTATGTGGTATTGGTGCTGAAGAATATAATAGGATTTCTACATGTGAATCAACAAAAGAAATATGGGGCTGTCTGGGAAATGCTCATGAAGGGACTAAGCAAATCAAACAATCAAAAGTTGATATGTTGACATCATAGTATGAAAACTTTACCATGAAGGAAGGAGAATTAATCCATGACATGTACACAAGATTCTCTTCTATCACATAAATAAGTTGAGATGTCTTGGTGAACCCATCATTCAGAGCAACCAGGTCAGAAAGATATTGAGAATTCTTCCTAAATCTTGGGAAAGCAAGGTAGATGCCATCATTGAAGCAAAAGACTTGAAGACCCTCACTGTGGATGTACTCATAGGGAATCTTCAAACCTATGAGTTAAACAGACAAAAGGAAGGAAAGAAAGATAAAACTCTTGTCTTAAAGTCCTCTCAAGATGATGATGATAAAGGATTAGATATGGCTTATCTAACCAAGAGATTTAAGAAGATTGTGAGACAACATGGAGGCTTCAGAAAAAGTAGCAAACTAGGAGTTGCTGCTAAATTGTGTCACAAATATGGCAAATCTGGACATTTTACAAGAGAGTGTCCATTACACAAAATGGAATATGCAAAAGGAAGTGGTGAAAGAAAGGACTAAGTCCCTACTAAGAAAACTCAGAAGGAGGCTGCAGCTGACCGAATTGTGAAGAAAATTTTTGGTGCCTGGGGAGATACTTCTAGTGATTCTGAGAATTCAAAAAAATTAGAAGATGCCTTTTTGATGGTTGTCAAAGACAATGAAGATATTTTCAACTCGATGTTGGCATTCATGGCTAAATCTGATGATGAAGAAGATGAAAAGGTAACTCTTGATGACTTTAAGTAAAACTTGAGTGCCTTTTCCTCCAGAAAGTTAAGAGGGTTAGCTGAAGTATTGATTGATCCAATAAATCAATTAACAACTGAGAAGGACCTCTTAATTAATACTTTTGAAAATAAAAAGGTTGCAATGGTTGTACAAATGTCAGAAATGGAGAGAAAATTGACACTTCTAGAATCTGAGAATTTAGAACTGTCAAGAAGGTTAGAAAAGCGGGTCACAACTGATAAAGAAAACAATGAAGCTAGTGGTCTACAACTTGAGCTTGAAAACAAGTTAAAAATAGCTCAATTAAAGATGAACTTGGCTTTAGAAAGAAATTATCAGTTAGAGAAAGATCTAAGTTGTGTCAAGCAAGAGCTACATAAATCTCTTAAATGGACCTCATCTTCAAATATATTGGAGAATCTACCAAGTCAAAGTCACAAGGGTAGGAGGGTCTAGGATATGGGAAAATAGAACCTCCTTATAATCCACATAGTAAATATGTCACTATTTCTGACAATTTACTATGTATGCATTATGGTAGAAATGGTCATCTTACGGTGGATTGTCAAGCCTACTAAAGGCAAAAGGAAATATGTCAAAATATTTCTAGTAGAAAAGAAATGTAGAACCTGATCCCAACACAGAACCAAATCAGAAGAAAAGAGTCTTGCCTCACTGGACCAAGAAGACCCTTATTACTCCTTTAACAACTTATTGGGAACTCAGACTCAAATGGGTTCCTAAACATAATAAGTGATCCCCGTACAGGAAAGTGGAGGCAGTTTCAAATAGTGCTAGTATATGAATAGTGGGTGTTCCAAACACATAACTGGAGATGTTGAAAGTTTCCTCTCACTTAAGGCACTTCAAGGTGGAGGTGTCTCTTTTAGAAATGGAAAAAAGGGTTATATTCTAGGAATTGGAAGAATTGGTAAATTTTTGGAACACTCAATTGAAAATGTATATTATGTCAATGAACTTAAATAAAGTCTTTTGAGTGTATCTCAGATTTGTGACAAAGGCAATGAAGTTAAATTTCTTTCTGAAAGTTGTATAGTTAGAAATTCAGCAACTCAAGAAGTGGTGTTGATGGCTAAAAGAGTGAAGAACATGTATGTTACTGATCTAAGCACAATACAAGGAGATGATTTTACATGTCTTAGTGCTCAAAGTGAAAACTCAGAACTTTGGCACAAAAGGCTTGGTCATGTTAGCACTTCTCTGCTCAAAAAACTTGTGTCTAGGGACATGGTCTGTGGGTTGGCTGAGATAAAGTTTGAAGAAAAGAAGATTTATGAAGCATGTGCAAAAGGAAAGCAGATTAGATCATCATTCAAACAGAAGAAACAGGTAAGTACCTCAAAGCCTATAGAATTGTTATACATGGATTTGTGTGGACTAATCAAAGTTCAAAGCAGGGGATGAAAAAAAGGTTCATTTTGGTTATTGTTGATGATTATTCAAGGTTCACTTGGACCATGTTCTTAAGATCTAAAGATAAAACTTGTGATATCTTGATTATTTTTGCAAAAATGATTCAAACAAAGTTAAATTGCAAGATAGCAGGAATAAGGTTAGATCATGGAACAAAATTTGAAAATACCAAGATGGATATTTTCTGTGCTAAAAATGGTATACATCACAAATTCTCAGCACCTAGGACTCCTCAACAAAACGGAGTGATGGAAAGAAAGAATAGAACTCTTGTGGACTTTGCTAGAACTATGCTTATAGATTCTAATCTTCCAAAGAGTTTCTAGGCAGAAGCTGTAAATACTGCTTGTTATGTTACAAACAAGTGTTTAATCAGGTCTATTCGCAGCAAAACCCCCTATGTGCTGTTGTACAACAAAAAGTCAAAGGTAAAATACTTAAGAACATTTGGATAATGGAAAAATTGATCTTGGTAAATTTGATGCCAAAAGTGATGAAGGGATTTTTATTAGATACTCATCTTCCAACAAAGCTTATAAAATTTTAAATACAAGAACACAGTGTATTGAAGAAAATGTTCATGTGATTTTTGATGAAACTGGAGAACTTGAGAGGCTTAAGGATCTTGATGAAACTGAATTTGAAGATATTCTTCAGTTTCATAGATCTGAAAATAGCCTTGGACAAGTAGCTGATGATCTTGTGCAAGACAAAACTGATGCTGGAAATTCTGAGGAGGGACCTGATCCATCAGCAGAAACAAAAGGGATAGATAAACCTGATCAAACTCAGAACAGTCCAGAAGTAGAACAGCAGAAGCCAAGAAAAACAAGTTAGAAATACCAGTCATCTCATCCTCTTGATAATATTATTTCTGGATTCGGGTATTCAAACCAGATCTAGAATGAGGAACATGACAACATTTTCAGCTTTCATTTCATCTATTGAACCTAAAAATGTCAAGTGAGGCCTTGAAGGATACTGACTGGATCAACTCAATGCAAGAAGAACTGCACCAATTTGAAAGAAGTAAGGTATGACACCTGGTCCCAAAACTATCTGATCAAGTGGGTTTTCAGAAATAAATGTGATGAACATGGAACAATCATAAGAAATAAATCAAGGTTACTAGTTTAAGTTATTATCAGGAAGAAGGCATTGACTATGATGAAACTTTTGCTCCTGTGGCAAAAATAGAAGCAATTAGAATCCTTATTGCATTTGCAACTCACATGAGATTCAAATTGTATCAAATGGATTTCAAAAGTGCCTTCCTAAATGGCTACTTGAAGGAAGAAGTCTATGTCAAACAACCCCCTAATTTTTAAGATCTCAGCTATCAAGATCATGTTCTCAAATTGGATAAAGCACTTTATGGATTGAAGCAAGCACCAAGAGCATGGTATGAAAGATTACCTAAATTTCTACTAAAAAATAATTTCAAGAGAGATAAAATTGATAATATTTTATTCTTGAAAACTAGAGGTAGGAATTTATTAATCATTCAAGTATAAGTTGATGTCATTATTTTTTGTGCTACTTCAAATTCAATGTGTGATAAATTTTCTAACCTTATGAGAAGTGAATTTGAAATGAGCATGATGGGTGAACTAAGCTTCTTTTTGGGTTACAAATCAAATAATCCTCTGAAAGTACTTCAATTAGTCAAGAAAAACATATCAAGGAGTTGTTGAAGAAATTTAAAATGAAGGATTCAAAACCAATTGGTATCCGTATGGGCACAAATTCAAAGCTGGATGCGAATGAGTCAGGAAATCCTATAAATGAGACAATGTACAGAGGTATCATTGGATCATTGCTTTACTTAACTGCTAGTCGACTAGATATTGTTTACAGTGTAGGAGTGCGTGAAAGGTTCCAAGCAATGCCTAAGGAATCCCATTTAAAGGCAACAAAAAGGACTTGAAGAAGATATGGTTGGTCCTATACTATCCTGCAGGTGACACTTTTGAACTTGTCAGATATGTTGATGCTAATTATGCAGGTTATCAAGTGGATAGAAAAAGCACATCATGAATGGCTCATTTTCTAGACTCATGTTTAGTTTCATGGGGAACTAAAAAGCAAACCTCTGTTGCTCTTTCAACTGCAGAAGCTGAATATGTTGTTGCTGCCTCATGTTGTGCACAATTGTTGTGGATCAAACAACAACTCAAGAATTTTGGTGTAATCACACATATAATTCCTTTGTTATGTGATAACACAAGTGCACTTAACATGACGAAAAATCTTGTTCATCATAAAAGGACTAAGCATATTGATGTAAGACATCATTTCTTGAGAGATAATGTTGAACAAGGGAATATCATCATGAAATTTTGCAAGACTGAAGATCAGATTGCTGACATTTTCACTAAACCTTTGAGTAAAGAAATGTTTCAAAGGAACAGGTTGAAGTTGGGAATATTGAATAATAGTTAACCTTCTTTCTTTTTTTTGAATATAATTAGGGAGCAGGTATTCTAATTACTGATTTTTCATAATTCCGATAAAAACTCATTCTTGTAGATTTATGCTCAAAATGGGTTGACAAAAGTTAAAGAAGAGGAAATAACTTCAACATTCATAATTTGTAGAGGGACCTGGTCCTTATGAAAGGTTAGCATTCTTAATATTGTGAATTAATTGTTGCCTTCAAAAACTGTCAAATGCCACGTGTTAAATTCCCCTTCATTTCTGTGTCAGAATGAAGGGACGTTCCTTTTCTGAAAGGGTACCAGATATGTCCCTTCACATTAATAAAACTCTTCTTCTTTCTCTACACTCTTTCTCACTCAATCTAAATTCTTTTTCTCTCTCACAAAATTTTCTGTTCCTCTTTCTTCTTCATCTGAACCGGCTTACTCAAAAATATAAAAAAAATGCCATCTTCATCACCAAATAAGAACACTTCATCTCAAAATTCTCCAAGACTATAGGATCTTAATGACCCCGTGATCAGTTCCCCCATAGATAAGGCCTCATTTAATCCTTATGAATCAGTACCTTCAATGGAAGATATTTCGAAAATAGGTGAGTCTCCTCGTCCTATTTCTACTTTTGAAGAAACCCTTGGTAGATTGTCTCCTGAATCTTTGATGATTAGTTCTGTGCTTGAAGATATTCATAATCAAACCCCTTTACTACTTGAATATAAGGAATCCAGTGAAATTGGGGTCGATGAAAATGTGTTAGACACTTCTCAAAATGTTAATATATCTAATATTGGGACAAAGATAAATGTAGAGGGTATTAAGTCTGAAAATGTTGGTGAAACTAAAGTAACTGAGGATATGAATATGGGGACTGAAGGGGTTGATATTGGGACTGAGGGTGATGTTGAAACTGTAGAAGAAGATATTGATGTTGTGTATGTTGAAGGTGATAGAAATGTTGAAAAATCAGAAGATGATGTGTCTATAGCCTTAGTTTGTAGGAAAATAAAAGAGAAGACTACCTCTTCTTTTCAACAAGAATTGAAGAGAATAGACACTTCCTACAAACCAAGGCCTACTAGAAGTTCATCTAGGATACTCTTATAAGAAGCCTGTGTAGCTAACAAAGTTTAAACGTTTCAAAATAAATGAAAAAGAAAAAACAAGGTTGTAAACAGAGGGTTCCAGAAGAAGATGTGGTTGAGTTGTCCTAAAAAAAGTGAAGAAGAGGAAGGTAAAATTTGTAAGAGGAAAGGAAAGAAGGTTGCAAGAGAAAGGAAACAAAATTTTGCAAAAAGGTAGAAACTGGATAAAGGGAAGAGAGTTGCAACAGAACAAAAGGAAGTTGATGACATTGAAGAAGTGATATTTGAAGAGGTACCTAGTCTTTCTTAAGAATTGACCAGAGAAAAAAGACAAAAGATACTAAAAACCCAAAAGGTTCTTAGTGGAAGGGTAATAGATCCAGAGTATGCTGACAGACCAGGTCTCACTGAACTGGTTGATGCTTTGGATTTGCAAAAATTGAGTCATTTATTTCTGGAGTGGCTTGTACCCACACTCCATGAAAAAGAAATAAAAGATTTTTATTGCAACCTATGGTTGAATGATGATGGAAGCATTGATACTGTGGCAAATGACCAAAATATTCATTTGACTGAATCAATTTTGAGTGATATTTTAAAGGTCAGCAGGATAGGGATTAGAAGTGTTGTCAAATGTTTATCAACTCCAGAATTCATCTATAAAATTGTGAAAAGGACCATTCTAAAAGGTATAAATATGCCTAAGAAGTTCATGAAAAGTACCTACCAAATCATTTTCGAGTTTGTTAACAAAGTTTTTCTGCTAAGGAATGAAAAGAGGACAGTTGCTACTACCTCAGACCTCTTCTTGATGGAAACACCGAGTTCTTTGGAAGATATAAATTTGGTAGGGATCATGATGGTACACATAAAAAAGATAGTAACCAAGAAGGATGGTAAGCATGGGATGACCTATGGTTATTTGCTTGGAAAGGTACTGGAACATTACAAAGTCCCTCTTGGTATGGGAAGCAAAGAAACCATCAAACAGGCTTTGTTTCTACATACTCTGATCCAATGTCAATATTTGGATGATAGAGAAGTGAAAAATAGAAAATCACAAACATCTGAACTGCTTGAAGTACAAGAGTAGCTCAGACATGAAATTACTAGTCTGTCTGAGATCATATAACAGAAAGATGTGGAGATTGCAAAATTGAATGCTGGTTTGGGGTAGACTAATTCTGAGGCAGGACCTAGTACCTCACCAGACTTGGCAGCTCTTCAGGCAAAAAATGCATCCGTGAAAGAAGAGAATACAAACTTGGTAGCACAAGTGAATGAATTCAAGCACAAGTCATGAGAGTTCAGCTGCCTCCATGGCAGTTCTACTTCAAAATCTTACTCCCAAGCCTTAATCCTAAATCCTACCTTTCATTTTGTTAGCAATCATTAAGACACTAATATTTTGATACTACTTTAATTGTATATTTATGACTGCTGAAGTTTATTCCTATCTATAGCATTACCTTTCCTTAATTAGTGCTTGAGTTTTTTATCTTTATTATTATTTAAATCATGATTTGGTTTACTGTTATCCTTTTTAGATGATGTCAAAAGAGGGAAATAATGAGATTTTGTATTTAGTGTGTGGGTTGCTATAAGGTGCTATAGGGTTAATTGGTGTTGGTTTGTTGTTGCTGTTAAGTATGTTTAAGTTTGCTTCTATAAGGTTTGCTTAAGTGTGTGGTTTGGGTGTGATGATAGTAATGCTACTGGTTTGGTATTTGGTTAAGTATGTTACTGCTTTGGTTAGTGGGTTAGTTGGTGTAGTATTGCTGTTGTGATTTCACTAGGACGGAAAATGTTAACATTAGTTGTTGATAGTAGTTGTGTGAAAATTTAAGGGGGAATTACATTACATGTTGTTGTTTAAGGGTGCTTTACTGATAGGGAGAAGCAAACTGATAGGGGGAACCTGATACAATTTTGATTCTTCAAAATCATGATTTTGTCATCATTAACAAGGAAAAAATTATTAAGTTAAAGTTTTGATGAATTTACAAATTTATTTCTCAATATGAATGTAATGTAGTACCAGGTCCCATATCAGAAAATGAACAACTGAAATCTTATCTAAATTAACGCAACTTGCATGTTGTATTAGTTGAAGCAATCCTCTCATATGACCAAATACAAGCATGCTGCTGATGTATATTAAAATAGTGCAGAATTATTATTTTAATATATTCTAGAAGAATATACTTTATGGGATAAAGGAAAAGGTGTAAGCTTTATTCCTTATGTTCCTTCCCACTCATGAAAGTATTATTCTAACCATTACAGCAATATCATTCTCCTTATAAAGCTTAAAGCAAATGGAATGAAAAAATATAAAGCATTTCTTCAACATGTAACATTATCTTCTAAATTAAGAATGAAGAAGAAAAATGGAATGGAGGTTGTAAAGCATGTTTAACAGTATGGTGCACATTACAAGGAGCTTCAAATAATGATGATGGACAGCATGGGTGCACACGGCAAGGAGCTTCAACAAGGTTATATATTGAAGCATTTGAAGAATGAAGAAATCATCCAGAAAAAGAGTGAAAAAAAAGAGTCTTTGTGAGAATAAAGAAATCATCCTCAAGAACAACTTGTTTACTACTTTGTTCTACTCTTGTCTTTGTTGTTCTAAGGATATTTCTTCAATGTGTGATTTTTCATTCTTACATCTGTAAATCAATTCCTACTCTATAAAGGAACTTGGTGTTTTGGTCAAAATAATTTTTCTTGTATTCTGGGTCCTTAGCTAGAGTTAGTTAAGAAGAAAAGTCTAAATTAGTTTGGGGAAATTAGTTTAGTGGACAGCAAGGGGTTGTTGCTTAGGTGAAAATTTCAGGTATCATTGTAAGGGAAAAGGGATTAGGAGGTTAATCCTTAGAATTACAAGAGGTTGTAACTATTTCCGCTCTTAGATGATAATGAAATTTTGTTAAAATCCTGAAGGCAGGTCGTGGTTTTTTACTCCCTTGAGCAAGGAGTTTTTCATGTAAAAATCTTGTGCATTTTTACTTCTGTCCAGTTCATTACTGTAACGAGGGACCTGGTCCCTAGTTAGATTGTCAGCACTCATTCTAACACATAGACAAAAAAAAACTAAATCAATTTAACTTTTTCTTGTTTATTGTGAAGGAAAACCAGCTGTTGAACAAGAAGATAAGGGCGTGAAAGAAGCTCAAGCACTTGTTTTTCAGCTTATTCAACAAACTCCGATCAATCTCCGTGATCCCCATAGGCTGTAGATATGCCCACGCGGCCTGTTGTAACAGCGGCTCCTTCATTGGAATGTCTCTCCAGCTGTCCTTCCGTTGTTTCATGGACGTTGATTCCGTCATGATGTCTTTAAGGCTGATGTAGCCAAATGATTTCATCTCTATGTCTGAGAATTTGACTGTTGCGTTACTATAAAATTAAAATCGTCGCAACAAAGCTGATGATCAGACAAACAAGAACCGGACATTCTTTACTTAAACTTATAGATCAATATATATACTTATTACTTCCTCCTAAATTGATTTGGAATGGAGTTTAAAAGAATAAAGAAGAGTCATATAATCCTACTTAGAATAAGAATAGTATATAGAATTCTACTTGGAAAAGGATTGCATTATAGTATCCTAGTTGAAAAAGAAGTAATATAGTAGTTGGACTTGTAATCGACGATGCAATGATGTTGATGGTGGTGACAAATTAATTGAAAAAAAATGCTCGTAAAGTATCAATATGTTGCATTTTAACCTTTCAATCAAGGTAAGGAGATCATTTGTTTAATTTCCAGATTCTAAATAAATTTTATTTCTGTGAAGCTAGCGTAGTGCCTATTCATATTATTATTTAAAATTTCATTTATTCTATTATGCTTAAATTGCACTGGCACCTTTTGTTGGGATGACGGGGGTTAAGATTACACCATAAAGAGGTCACATGTTTAAGACTTGGCAATAACCTCTTACAAAAATACAAGGTGAGATTGTGTAAAATAGACTCTTGTAGTTGGGTTCTTCCATAGACCCTAGGGGCGGGGTGGGGCGGGGCGGGTTTAGAGCTATAGGGGTGCGGGATGGGTTGAAGTAGCTATTTTTAAAACAAATGCGGGACGGAGCGGGTTGTGGGTTTAAAAAATCAAATAGAAATTCGATGAAATTAAATTTTAAAATTAGTAAAAATCAAAGATAAAAACTTTTTATATTAAACATTGACTTTGATTTTATTTTTTTCTAAAATCTAAACTAGATGTGTCCGGTAAATTGTTAGTTGTTAAAATGTTAATTAGAAACTATTAAGTAACGATTAAGAAACAATTGTTACAATGTCAACTAAAAATAGTTAATTAGTTGTCGAGACATTAATTAGCGAAAAAAAAAACTAAATTCCATTAAAAAAAAACTTTAAAATTTAAGCTGGCCGGATTTATGCGAGGCAGGTCTATGCGGGGTGGGGCAGGCGGAGCGATCTAAAAAATTTGCGGGTTGATCTCAACCTATCCCGTACCTATCCCATTGTCATCCTAATAGACCCTAAGCATCACAGAACTTTAGTGAACCTTTTTGGTAATATATCCAAAAGATATACTGTGATCATACGTAGTGAAGAATATTGTTTTACATGCATATTGATCTTGAAATTGAAATCAAATTAGAAGATTATAATTCAGCTGTAATTTTGTTATGTAATGTGCACAAATTAAGTTTAAAAACAGTGTAGGTGCCATAGTTCGTTATTTTATTTTGTACGAGATCTCTGTGTTGGAAGTATGTTAATAATATATTATTAGGATTTATACTTAAATGGGTGAACTTCAATTCCCAAATTTCAAGTACCTATTTGGTTTTGCAGCTTCATTAATCTCTACGAGAATTAGATGCTTCTAAATTGCGTCACCTATCATGAGCTATTAGTTGTGTCACCCCATGTATGTGCAGTTGACATCCCAAGCTTAAAAGTTTTGTACGGATGTTAAATTTTCATAGTTAGACATCTTTAAAGTTTCTAATTAACATTTTAACAACTAAAAATTTACCCGGACATGTCTAGTTTAAATTTTAGAAAAAAAAAATTAAAGTTAATGTTTGTACTTGAACGGAGTTTTCACATGATTTCCTAAATGTTTTATGTGTTTTCAAACTTATTTTAGTCTAAACTAACTTTAAAATGCAAGTTGTCTAGTAGAACAAGCTTTAATATAACGCGACTAGTATATACATAATTGAGTAAGTAATATTCGAAACTCTTAACTAAATTACACAACCTAAATAGAAGATAAAAACATGCATAGACGAAAAACTTAATCAATTTAACTTTTTCTTGTTTATTGTGAAGGAAAACCAGGTTTTGAACAGAAGATAAGGGCGTGAAACCAGCGTAAGCACTTGTTCTTCACCTTATTCAACAAACTCAGATCGTCCTCTGTCATCCCCATGGGCTGTAGATACGCCCACGCGGCCTGTTGTAACAGTGGCTCCTTCATCGGAATTTCTCTCCAGCTGTCCTTCCGTTGTTTCATCGATGTTGATTCCGTCATGATGTCTTTAAGGCTGACGTAGCCAAATGATTTCATCTCTATGTCTGAGAATTCGACTGTTGAGTTACTATGATGAAAGCCGTTGAAATAAAGTTGATGATCAGACAAACAAGACTTAGATAAAGTAGTACCTTAATTAAGATCCATATATATATATATATATACTTATTCCTCCTTTTCTAGGAAAAAAAAGTGGAATTTGATTTGGAATGGAGTTTATAACAATCCTACTTTGAAATGGAATAGGAATAACAATAGTATATAGAATGCTACTTGGAAAAGGATTGTATTATAGTATCCTAGTTGGAAAAGGAGTAATATAATATCCAAATTGGAAAGATAAAATGTAAGGCTTGTTCCCAAAGGATACAATTAGAAAGATGAGCTTGATTATGGTGAGATATTGGGAAAAATGGTCACAGTAAGATGGAATTGCTCTTGGGCATCATGTCCTAATATGTAAGAATTCTTAATATGTTGAAGAATATACAAGTTTTTGGCTAGTAGAAGCTAAACGTATGGGTTGATATGCCTGTAAAGTTCCACTTTGACAACAAGGCAGCAATTCAGATGAAGGGAGGGTGTGGTGTAACTCAATGTGAATATGTCAACACAAAAGACCAACTTGGTTACTAAGGGTGTAGAAGCAACTCAACATCATCTCCTAGTGAAGGAGATTAGAGTGCTAGATGTGTACACAAACTCCACCTTGAAGGGGGAGCATTGAAGAATCAGATTCTGTTAAGAGCAATTAGTTAATTACTCCGTCAGAATTGACAACTGGTGCTTAGCTCTGAGAAAAGGCAGTTAATAGAACGTAGAATCAGGTGAAACTATTAAGTA
>DF358217.1:48167-63643 GCA_000787875.1 Solanum virginianum
TTATAACATTCCTATTTAGAATAGGAATATTATATAGAATCCTACTTGGAAAAGGAGTAATATAGTAGTTGGACTTGTATATCCAAGTTGTGATCAACGATGCAATAATGTTGATGGTGATGACAAATAAATTGAAAAAAGAGATTGTGTTTAATTTCCAGATTCTATATGAATTTTATTTCTGTAAAGCTAACGTAGTGCCTATTCATATTATTATTTAAAATTCATTTATTCTGTTGTGCTCAAATTGCACTGGCACCTTTTGTTGGGATGATAGAAGTTAAGATTACACCATAAAGAGGTCACATGTTCAAGACTTGGAAACAATCTTTTACAAAAATGTAAGATAAGACTATGTAAAATAGTATAATGACCTTAATGGTCATTTTAAAAATTCTTGCAAACATTACTATTTACCACTCCCGTTAGCTTCCCTTGGTCTTACTTAATCAGCTTGCATGGTCGGTTTTGGATTATAGTGAAAAAGTTGAGAACTTTGCGAGTTTGAGTTTTAAAAACTTAAGTAATTCAAAAAGTGAGTTTTGATGCTATTTGGAGTTTTGGAATTTGGAATGAAATTTCATCGATTTCATCAGTTCTGAACGTGGAAAAGTTGGTTTATCATGAGCTAGGTTTGACTTTGATCAACATTTTAAGTTTGCGTGCTTGGACTGGATTTCTGATGATTCCATTGGATTCGGGAGGTGATCTTAGGCCTAGGAGAAGCATCATCATATTTTTCGGGGTCCCGAGGACAATTTGATCTTTTTACATCCTAAAGTAGTTTAGTTGTGTTCTATCGGGTTTCGGGCCAAGAAGACCTCAAATTTGATTTTAAATGATTTCATTGAGTCCGAGATATAGAATTTAGTAGAATAACATATATGGTTTGTGTGTACAGAATTTCAAATGAATCCTTAGGGTTTGAAGGGAGATTTAGCAATCTTTCCAAAGTCTGATATCTGGTGTTTCTATGTTCCTTATCGTGATCGCAGACATGGGTCTCACGTTCGCGAAGGTGTCCTTTTCAGTGCTTCGTGATCGCGTGGGTGGGGTTGCGATCATGATGAACTAGGTAAGATGTGCTCAACAATCGCGAAAAATAGTGGCCCACGATTGCAAAGAGTAATCTCGTGCCAGAATAGTGCATAGTCAGGAATGAACCCTTTTCTTTCATTTTTCAATTTCAAAAGCTTGGGTGGGCCATTTTTGAAGGGAATCTTGTGAGGAAAATATTTGGGTAAGTATTTTTAACTTAAAACCTTGAATTTTCATTACTTACTTTATGATTTTGGCTTCAAATTTTTTGAATATAACTCCTAATTTTGTGATTTTTCAAGAATGCAGGTTTTGGGGGAACATGGTGATTTTACTTTGATTCTTACTCAAATTTTATGAGATTTTCACCCATGAATCCCATTTTTCATATAAAACATAATCTTACACTTGATTTTCAGAATCAGCATTTTCAGAATTTAATCAATTTTTAGACGATTTTACCCTAACCCTCTAACCATGGTAATATGAGTATCAATAGAATCCTTATATTATGTAGATTTCAATCTTGATAGTGAGGCGGCGATGTTTCGGAATCGATTTTCGTGAGTCAATCTTCTAGTCGGTGTGTTCATGTGTGGTTTGGCCTTGAGAAGGTTTAGGTATTCCTTTCTTGGGAGTGGGATAGAGTAGTTAAATATTCATATTCTATAGATTATGGGATGGGGGGGTTGTATCATGTACTTGTGTGGAGAATTATCAATGTGATGCCCGTGGGGTTCTTATACATTATGATTATGGTTTGGGAGAAAAAAGAAAATACTTGGTTTTTAATGATTGAGCACCACGACTATGAATGAGATTTATGTACATGTATATGAAGGTGGTTAATTTAATGAAACTAATGTGTTTAATTTAAAAGTGTTGTTTATTAAAACAAACTTTAATATTGCACACGGACACGGATCATCTAGTATATACATAATTGAGTAAGTAATACTCGAAACTCTTAACTAAATTACTCCTATAACTCAGTAAACACAACCTAAATAGAAGATAAAACAAGCATAGAGGAAAAACTAGATCAATTTCTTAACTTTTTCTTGTTTATTGCCAAGGAAAACCAGCTCTTCAACAAGAAGATTAGGGCGCGAAACAAGCGTAAGCACTTGTTTTTCAGCTTATTCAACAAACTGCGATCGGCCTCTGTGATCCCCATGGGCTGTAAATACGCCCAAGCGGCCTGTTGTAACAGCGGCTCCTTCATTGGAATTTCTCTCCAGCTATCCTTCCGTTGAAACAATGACGTTGATTCCGTCATGATGTCTTTAAGGCTGATGTAGCTAAGTGATTTCATCTCTATGTCTGATAATTCGACTGTTGAGTTACTATGAAAGCTGTCGCAGTAAAGATGATGATCAGACAAACAAGACTTAGATAAAGTAGGAGTACCAGTTTCCATGTTTGCAGTAAAAGAACTGTTGGAGTTGGGCATTCTTATAGATCCATATATATACTTATTACTTCCTCCTTTTCAAGATAAAAAAAGGGCCTAAATTTAATTTGGAATGGAGTTTATAAAAATAAAGAAGAGTTATAACGGTCCTATTTAGAATATAAATAGGAATAACAACAGTATATAGAATCCTACAATTAATAAGAATTGTATTATAGTATCCTAGTTGGAAAAGGAATAATATACATGGATCCAGAATTTCTTTTGATGGGGTTCAAAATTTTAAGAAGTAGACACAGACACGAACTAATCGAAAGGTGTTTGACATCTATTATATATACGTAAAAAAATATTTTTATTAGTATAATTTTTCACCGAATTGAAGGGGGTTCAATTTGGATGAACCCTCTGATCACCATGTGGCTCCACCACCGGTAATATAATATCTATAAATAGGGCTCAATGTAATAGTGTAGAGACAAGAATTCAATAATAACTAAACCTAAATTAAAGTTATGTCAAATTTATCAAAATAATTTTTAATCTTATTATCTTAAACATGTCACGTGTAAAGTTGAAATTAAAGTATTTTGCCAAAAAAGAAAAGAATTCATTCTTTTTAAACAGATTAAAAAGGAAAGTAAGGAAGTAATTTTTTTATTAAACTGAAGTGAAAATGAAACAAGTGAAGCAGTCTACTTTTGGGGTCGAACTTGTGAAAACTCGTGTTTCTTCCCTCCTGCTTTCGTGTTGTTCTTACACTTGCATTCTCAATTCTCCACAAGAATATAAACACTTTACAACTATTGGAAAATGACAGTCCAATAACTAGTGTTTGTTAAAAAAGGAAAAAAGTTGAATTTATATGAAGTCAAGGACATGACGAGGTTGAATTCAGATTTGAGAACAATATCATAAATGAATGCTACTAACCCATCATTTCATTTATTTGTTCTAGGCATAAAGTTTAACAAAATAATTAGTATAATTTTTTAATTTTATGATTTTAGATTAAAAATATATATAATATTTTAAAATATTTTTTTTCATGTAGTGATCTTAAATATGTTACATAGAGAGTTGAGATTAATGAGTGGCTAAAAAGAAAAGAAACATAATTTTGTAAATAGAAAAGAAAAATAGAACAAATAAATTTAAACGAAAGAATACAAGACAAAAACTTGAGCCTCTTTGGAAAGTCACCATTTAATTGGGATTTGATGTAATTTGGTATAATTACACTCTTTGACTTGTTTGGTAAGCCAAATAATTACTTGATAAGATAAGAATCGAGTGTAATTGAAAAAGAGGTGTAATTACACTATGTAATTACATGAAACTTTTTAAAATTCTTTTCATCCTTTTATTTTTAATTTTTTGTTTTAATTTATTTTATTTCTATTATTTAAAAAAATTTAATATTTATTATTCTAACATTTATTTAAAATATTTTTTTAATATTTATGTATTATTTTCTTCTTATTCCCAACTTTTACTTCTTCATGTGATTTTTTTGTAAGTTTTTATATTATTTATTTTTTATTTATTCTACTTTATTTTTCATTAGCATAATTTTTAGCATTCTAATTTTTAAACTAAGAAAAAATTTATTGTTGAATAAGGTTATTGTTATGCCGAAAAATGACCGACTTTTCTCGAAAATCCAATTCAATACTCAATTGATTTAAGGATGAACCAAATTTCCAAAAATTGGAAAGAAAAAGAGTCGCCACCTAATTTTAAAGAGAATTAGGAAACCAAAATTAAATTTTAAAAAATTGACTCAATTTGAAAATATTGACTGAATTTAAAATATTGACTGAATTTGAAAGAGTTGACTAAACTCGAAAGAGTTGACTGAATTTGAAAGATATTGACTAAACTTGAAAGATTTGACTAAATTTTGAAAGACCTTGACTGAACTTGAATGATTTGACTAAATTTTAAAGATCTTGACTAAACTTGAAAGATTTGACTAAATTTGAAAGAGGTTGGCTGAACTTGAAAGATTTTGACTAAACTTAAAAGAATTTGACCAAAACTTGACTAAATCTAAAAATTGACCAGGTTTCGACAAAGTTGATTAATCTATCAATACTTGACCCATTTTGAAAAGAGTTTTTACTAAAATCTAACTTTAGAAATAAACACTAAGAAAATCATAAAAATGAAATCAACATAAACGAAAATGTGTTGGGAAAATTAATTAGATTAAAATAAACAATAAGAGTTAGTATTCAAGTAACAAATAAACCATATAAAATAAAGTAAAAGAAGAGAATTGAAGAGCTTGGGCCTTTAGTCCATTTAAATCTCTGCTGCAACTCTTTTTGGGCTTTGCCCATTCTACCTATGACATTTAGTGTATACCAGTGTATATCAATGTATAAATATGAACTTTGGCCTTCGACACCTGTATCTTGGCTTTCGTTGACTTGTGTTTTAGCTTCCTTGTCCTGGAAATTTGGGCTGACTCAAAAAAGAGAAAGTTTGGGCCTCCATGGCCCAAGGAAATGCAAGATGGGGTTCAAAAAGCCCTTTTTAGGGGCAGCGACCTAGGACGACGATCTCGACGAAACTTCTCCACCACCAAAGAGTTCCGTCTACATAGTTCGCAACCAAGAATCCCCGATTGCCAGGCCTTCAAAGCCAAACGGGTTTTAGGAAACTCATTTTGAGGATGTATGAACTAGAATTGGACTTTAGAACCATGGACGGTTATGGAGATTGAGTAAATTTTGACTGGGGTTTCCAATTCTTGACCGTCGCCGCCCCAACAATGATGAAGAAGGGAAAATTTATAGGAGGCAAATTAGGGTTCGAAATGGGGGGAAAAACACAGGGCTATTTCGGAAAATCGATGGAAATTGAATTTGAAATTCAAATTCATTCTTGGGGACAAGAATCTTTGTTGCAAAGCCTAAACGCGTGGGTGACATAAAGTGGTGCGTTTGTCAGTTTGTCGGGTCGTTGGGTGGAACGTTGGAGAGGAAAGGGACTGGTTTTTCTTTTGATTTTCTGGTTTTCTTTCTCTGGTTTTCTTATTTTCTGGTTTTGCTTTGATGAAGAAGAAGAAGAAAGGAAAGGGAAAGGGGAGAGTGAGATGTTTTGAGGTTTTGCTGGTTTTGGCTTGGTTTAGGTTTTCTGGTTTTTGCAAGAGAAGAAGAAGGGGACATGGGTTGGGCACGCGTGAGTGAAAAAGATAAGAGAATTAGGGGCGCATGGCCCCCATGCGCGGATCAATTTTTTTAAATTAAAATAGATAAATATTTCAAAATTATTAAAATTAAATAAACCGGGTAATTTGTAATGTGGAGGGTAAAAATTCGGTGTCAACAGTTATCCCTTTCTTTGGATATGATCGATGAAAGAGATCGTGGACAAACAAACTTGACTAACCTAATTTTTAGCCGACCACATCTTTTGAAGAGCTTTAGGCGCAGACTTTGAGAAATTATGGCCGGACCCTGGTTCTGGGTTTCCTACATATCTAGGTTACATGAGAATTCAAGCCACTTGTAGTTCAAGACGCTTGATTTTACGCACGATTTTGAAAGAATTCAAAAGCTATTCTAATATCGAATTATGGAGATATTAGAATGCTCGGGATTGATATTTGAAGGGTTAATGTTGGAACGCAACCGAGTTTTCAAAATTGAGCTCGCCTACATATCCTGGGACTCATGAATCAGGCTACATGTAGTTCGACTCTATCGCTTGAAGGAGAAATCTCTTATTCTGAGATAACCTCTGGTTCAGGAAGAGTGACAAACAAAATTGAATTATGAAAAAGAGACTTACAACCTCTTAATCATAAATGTGTAGCTCTTCACATTCATAATTGAGAACTTACACGGACATAATTTCCAAAACTCTTGGTACGTTGTCACTCGGATTGGAAGATTGCCTCTGGTGAGAATTGAGATAACCTGAATGCAGAATTAAAAACTAACGGACTTACAGACTCTCCAAAAATAAATAACTGGCATCTGGCATGGCTCTCTGGGAGCAACTGGCGAAAAATAAAAATAGCGCTCTGGGCGCAACTGGTAATAAAATAGCAATAGCGCCTTGGGAGTAACTGGCATGTCTCTCTGGGAGCAACTGGCGAAATAAAAATAGCACTCTGGGTGCAGCTGGCAATAAAATAGCAATAGTGCTCTGGGCGCAACTAGTATCTGACATGGCTCTTTAGGAGCAACTGGTGAAATAAAAATAGCGCTCTGGGCGCAACTGGTAATAAAATATCAATAGCGCTCTGGGCGCAACTGGAATAAAATAGCCTTTTGGAGATAATAAATATGTAATGCCCCTAGATCGGCAACAGGAAATAAAATAGCCTTCTGGAGGTGATGAATATGTAGTGGCAACTGGAAATAAAATAGCCTTCTGGAGGCAATGAATATGCAATGGCCCTGGATCGGCAACTAGAAATAAAATAGCCTTCTGGAGGCAGTGAATATGCAATGGCCCTGGATCGACAACTGGAAATAAAATAGCTTTCTGGAGGCACTGAATATATAATGGCCCTGGATCAGCAACTAAAACAAAATAGCCTTCTGGAAGCAATGAATATGCAATCCTTTCAATGAATCTCCGCGATGCATGATATGTGATCCTCATACTAACCCACAAATATACTCTCCGTGATGCATGATATGTGATCCTTTCCATGACTCTTCGCGATGCATGATATGTGATCCTTTCCATAACTCTTCGCGATGCATGATAATGTGATCCTTTCCATGACTCTCCACGATTCATGATAATGTGATTCTTTCCATGACTCTCTGCGATGCATGATAATGTGATTCTTTTCATGACTCTCCATGATGCATGATAATAACTCACTGCGATGCATGATATATGGCTCACCGAGATGCATGATAATGATTCACCGCGATGCATGATAATGACTCACCGTTGACTCACCGCGATGCATGATGTATGACTCACCGCGATGTATGATATGTGATCCTTTTCATGACTCTCCGTGATGCATGATAATGACTCATCGCGATGCATGATATATGACTCACCACGATGCATGATATATGACTCACCGCGATGCATGATATATGACTCACCCCGATACATGATATATGGCTCACCACGATGCATGATAGATGAGCCTTTCGGCGACTGAAAAGTAAATATCCTCACCATGAGTCTTCGCGATGCATGATATATGACTCACCGCGATACATGATATATGGCTCACCACGATGCATGATAGATGAGCCTTTCGGCGACTGAAAAGTAAATATCCTCACCATGAGTCTTCGCGATGCATGATATATGACTCACCGCGATGCATGATAGATGAGCCTTTCTGCAACTGAAAAGTAAATATCCTCACCATGAGTCTCCATGATGTATAATATATGACTCACTGTGATACATGATAGATGAGCCTTTCGGCAATTGAAAAGTAAATATCCTCAAAATGAGTCTCCACGATGCATGATATATGACTCACCGCGATGCATGATAGATGAGTCTTTCGGCAACTAAAAAGTAAATATCCTCACAATGAGTCTCCGCGATGCATGATATATGACTCACCGCGATGCATGATATATGACTCACCGCGATGCATGATATATGACTCACCGCGATGCATGATAGATAAGCCTTTCGGTAATGAAATATGAAATGCCCTGAATTGGCAATGAAGTATGCAATGCCCTGGATCGACAACAGTGAATAAAATAGTGCTCCAGGTGCAACTGAAAATAAATAGCGCTCTAGGTGCAACTGGAAAATAAAATAACCTCTTTTTGTGATGCCTGGCGAGATGAGTTGCTGGAAATTTGAGTGAGGCAAAACCATTTATGCCTCAGTTGTTCTCTTGTAGATAAGATTTGCAAAGATTTCCTCGGGCAAAGTGTGATAATCTTGGCCACTATGCTAAGTTATCTTATCTTCATCATTGTAAGGCCTGCAAAGATTTCCCTCGGGCGAGGTATGGTGATCTTGGCCACTGTGCCGAGTTATCTTATCTTCTGCATTAAAAAATGTGTTAAAACTCATGACAGACTGATAGGAAGAGAATTCTGAAAGTGAAAAGAGTAATGAGTAAATATAGAAGTCATGTGGAGTTATCCAGCTTGTATCGGTCTGGATGAAATTTTTAATCTTAGTCCTTGGGCCAAATTATCTTATAGGGACCCTATGGCTCCTAAGATGTCTTGCGAATTTAGTTTCTGCATCCAAAGAAAAGTGCTTACTTTCAAAGTAAACTGATCTGTGTTGATTCTTCAATTGTGTGCTCCTCGTCTTGTCCCGATGAAGTGCTTTGATCTCCCATCCTCTCGGTTGTCTTTGAATCCTGATCAGGCTGAGAATCCTTAAGATGACTTTCAAATTGTTCCCTAATGAAGTGTTTTGATCCCTCACTCCTTAGTTGTCTTTGAATTCCTGATCGGGCTAAGAATCCTTAAGATGACTTTCAAATTTGTAATGATGTTTATCAAAATTTTGAGGGCAACCTCAAAATTTCTGTCCTAGTTTAGATGTTGTCAGGGATTAATAGCTTGTCAAAAGAATCTTAAGAAATTTTTGAGACCTTTCTCAAAAATTCTGTCCCAGTTGAAGTTTCACCATGTTCTGAACTTTAATTGGTTGAAGATGGTTTTCTTGTTCAGAATTTTGAGCTCCTCTCAAAAATTTTATCTCAGTTTCCTTTCTGGGAGTATGACCGAGTCGTTGTGGCACCTACGTATCCTATTGGGGCAGGAATCAGGTCAAACGTAGTTTCCCTCTCGGGAGGTAGAGAAAAATAGAAATTTAAAATACGAAAATGACCGAGGCCAACATAGGCCGCCTACGTATCTTATTCTTGAGAATTTAGGTCAAACGTAGTTCATTCGGGAGAAAGAAAATAAAGTGTATAGGCAGGTTTTTGCCTATATGATTTTGAAAATAGTGGATCAGGAAGATTGATTTGCACCAAGTCAGGTCTTCTTGCATTATGGATAATGTAGATAAGGGAAAAGTAAACTTTTGGAAAGAAGGAGACGTGCTAGAAAGGCTGTCTACGTATCTTATTATTGAGAATTCAGGCCCTACATAGCTCGAACCTCTTTGGATTACCATTGATTTTGAAGTAATATATAAAAGATGTCTTTATCTATCAAAAGGAGTGAAGAATCCAAAGCGGAGCGGATGTCTAATTAATCACTCGCTCTCTCAACTCGGTGTCTAGTAAGCGTAGCACCATCTCCTTTGAATGTCCAATTATTTTACTCAACACAGATCAATTCCAAGTACCTGTCGAATGAAAAATAACTCAAAAGGTAAATGTGTTAGTCCTTGTTCATAATGAGTAATGCAAAGATATCACACAAAATAGTAAACAGACAGTTGCATTGTTCGAAGACATACTAACCCACAAATATAAGGGAAAATGATTAAATAGGCGAATTATTTCCTATTTAATTTGAGATTTGTGAATCAAGGAGATGTTTTGCAAGTTTTTTCACATTTTTTGAAATTGATGATTCCTTTGTAAGGAAGGATGATGGAGAAAAGAAAAGTTTTTCTAAAATAAGGGGTCGAGCCGAATAAAGTAGGTGAAATGTCGCCTATTTAGATTCAAGATTTGTGAATCAGGAAAATGCTTTAACAAGATTTTTCACATTTTTTAAAATTGATGATTCCTTTGTAAGGAAGGATGACGGAGAAAAGAAAAAGTTTTTCTAAAATGAGGGGACGAACCGAATAAAGTATACTCGAAAGTTTAAAACTTTCCAAACTAAAATGAAAAAAAATTCACCTTTTGATAAACGAAAGAGTAAAATTTTAGAATTTTGAGACTGGAGTTTGATTTTGTTCAGAAACTTGAGACTCAAAAAATATTTGGACGAACTCTTGACAGTGACTTAATTTATGTGCTTAAGGGATTCTAGAAACTTTCGAAAAGAAGAGGGCTAGAAGTCTTCAAACAAAGCAACATAATCACACAAACAGTTATAAATATATCACATAAACAAATATTTGCGCATCCTAAACAAATATGTGACCCATTTTGTGCCAAGGGTAGGCCTAACAATTTGAAGGATGTATACGCCTTGTAAACAACCTTCTTTTGATTAAAATGTGATACTAAAATGAACACCCGACCCAAAGGGACAAAGGTTCGCCAAACAACATATACATCCTCAAAATATAAACACATAAGCATGATCATCCATTCGGGCCGGGGGCCACTTTGGACTCAAGGTGGTCTTACTAAGGGCCTAACATGCCTTACGTGTCGGGTCGTCTTAGGTCAATGCTTAAAAATAGGGATTCGGCTTTACTCTATCCTAGATATCTAAGAGTGGGTTTTGAATGGACCGGGCACCCAAGCGGACAACCTAAGCTAGAAATCATGACAACTATTGGATGCACTGCATACCAACAACTTGTCACTTATTCCGAAAAAGGGTTAAGTATTTGGGGATCCGGCTGGGGGTTCGCAAAACCATCCTCCCTAACACACAAGATATAATAGGAAGTTCCATGAAATGCAAATGACAGTTTAATATTAAATTTAAATAAATAAAATAAATAAAGAAATATAATCGAATAGTTAGTCAAACAACTTAATCTAATGGTTAGAATCTAATTGAAATTCCCCAGCAGAGTCGCCATTTCTGTTATGCCAATAAATGATCGACTTTTCTCAAAAATTTGATTCAATACTCAATTGATTTAAGGACGAACCAAATTCCCAAAAATTAAAAAGAAAAAGAGTCGCCACCTAATTTTAAGGAGAATTAGGAAACCAAAATTAAATTTTAAAACCTAACAGAAAAATTTTAAAAAATTCAGAAAAACGGGTAAGGGTTCAATTTCCACCTTGAGAAGAACTTAATCACTAAAAATGGCCGCTAACATGCGATCAACCGACGATTAGACAATTTGACTAACTTTTAAAAAAATTGACGCAATTTGAAAATATTGACTAAATTCAATTTAATTTGAAATATTGACTGAATTTGAAAAAGTTGACTGAATTTGAAAGAGTTGACTAAATTTGAAAGAGTTGACTGAATTTAAAAGAATTGACTAAACTTGAAAGAATTTGACTAAATTTTGAAAGATCTTGACTGAACTTGAATGATTTGACTAAATTTTAAAGATCTTGACTATACTTGAAAGATTTGACTAAATTTGAAAGAGGTTGGCTAAACTTGAAAGATTTTGACTAAACTTAAAAGAATTTGACAAAAACTTGACTAAATTTAAAAATTGACCAAGTTTCGACAAAGTTGATTAATTTATTAATACTTGACCCATTTTGAAAAGAGTTTTTACTAAAATCTAACTTTGGAAATAATTTTAACACTAAGAAAATCATAAAAATGAAATCAACATAAATGAAAACGTGTTGGAAAAATTAATTAGATTAAAATAAACAATAAGAGTTAGTATTCATGACAAATAAACCACATAAAATAAAGTAAAAGAAGAGAATTGAAGAGCTTGGGCCTTTAGTCCATTTAAATCTCTGCTGCAACTCTTTTTGGGCTTGGCCCATTCTGCCTGTGATATTTAGTGTATACCAGTGTATATCAATATATAAACACGAACTTTGGCCTTCGACACCTGTATCTCGGCTTTCGTTGACTTGTATTTTAGCTTCCTTGTCCTGGGAATTTGGGCTGACTCGAAGAAGAGAAAGTTTGGGCCTCCATGGCCCAAGAAAATGCAAGATGGGGTTCAAAGAGCCCTTTTTGGGGCAGCGACCTGGGACGACGAGCTCGACGAAACTTCTCCACCACCAAAGAGTTCCATCTAAGCAGTTCGCGACCGAAAATCCCCGATTGCCAGGCCTTCAAAGCCAAACGAGTTTCATGGAAATCATTTCGAGGATGTATGAACTAGAATTGGACTTTAGAACCATGGATGGTTATGGAGATTGAGTAAATTTTGACTCGGGTTTCCAACTCTTGACCGCCGCCGCCCCAACAATGACGCAGAAGGAAAAATTTATAGGAGACAAATTAGGGTTCGAAATGGGAGAAAAAACGCAGGGCTATTTTGGGAAATCGATGAAAATTGAATTTGAAATTCAAATTCATTCTCGGGGACAAGAATCTTTATTGTAAAGCCTCAAAGCGTGGGTGACATAAAGTGGTGCGTTTCTCGATTTGTCGAGGTCGTTGGGTGGAACATTGGATGGGAAAGGGACTGATTTTTCTTTTGGTTTTCTAGTTTTCTTTCTCTGGTTTTCTTATTTTCTGGTTTTGCTTTGATGAAGAAGAAGAAAAAGGACAAGGGAAAGGGGCGAGTGAGAGGTTCTGAGGTTTTGCTGGTTTTGGCTTGGTTTTGGTTTTCTAGTTTTTGCAAGAGAAGAAGAAGGGGAAATGGGTTGGGCACGCGTGAGTGAAAGAGATAAGAGAATTGGGGGCGCATGGCCCCCACGCGCGGATCAATATTTTTTTTAATAAAATAGACAAATATTTCAAAATCATTTAAATTAAATAAACGGATAATTTGTAATGTGGAGGGTAAAAATTCGGTGTCTACAGTTATCACGTTATGTTTCCCTTTTCTTTAGTATTACTAACATTTATAATTATTATATTTTTATCAAAAATGAATTTTCTGATGTTCATCAAAAATTTTGGTACTTTTACTTTTGCAAGATTAATTAAATTAAAATATACTAATTTAAAAAATAAAAGTAATTTTTTTTATAAAATGAGTTAGGAACATATATTTACTAATTAATATATTTTCAAAAGACAACATATATCTTAAATACTTATTTGATATTATTTATAAATACTCTTTTTTTAGATATAAATTTTTAAGTTTAGATAATTAATTTTTATTTTTAAAATTTAATATAACCTTGTAATTTCACCTGTACAACCAAACAACATACTTGTAATTATATTGTAGCAAATAAACAGGTCAAGATAATTACTAGGCTTGTAATTACAAACCTAGTACTTGCACCATTTTCTAATTACCAGGTGACTTTCCAAACAGACCCTTAGAGCCTGTTTGGAAGGACACCCTGGTAATTGGATTTCGTAGAAATGACTGTAATTACATTGGGCTTGTTTAGTTGGACAAGTAATTATATGGTCAGCAGATTATTGAGTGTAATTGATTGAGAGCAAAAAATTTTAAAATTTCAGAAAAATGGGTAAGAAAAATACTTATATTTGTCTAATATAAATTTTTAATTTTAAATAATTAACTTTTATTTTTAAAATTTAATAAAACCTTGTAATTACACTCGTGCAACCAAACAGCACGCTTGTAATTACAAGTAATTACACTCTGGCAAACAAACATGACAGTGTAATTATCAGGAAGTGTAATTATAGGGTGTGTAATTACTACCCTAGTAATTACACCAATTCCACTTACCAGGTAGCTTTTCAAACAGACCCTTAGTGAAAAAGGAAATTTGGGAGCAAAAAAAGATAAGGGGTTATTTGGTAGCCGGATAAGATACAAATTATTCATGTATTAATTTTCGTATAACTTACATGGGTTTGGTAGTGTAATTAGAATCAATAAGAATCAGGTATCATGTGAAAATTAGCAACGCAAATTTTAAAGATCATGAGTAATTAAGAAGACAAATAAGAAATATACAAAAAGAGATACAAAAATTTAACATGGTTTAATCAACTTACCTATAACCATAAGAGGAGATGGTAACCCACTATATAAAAGAGAGTACAAAATTTCAAGAGAAATAGCCTCATACAATTCACTAGGAGTACAAAGATGTTCGATCATACAAGTGTTAACACTTTGACTCACTGTTTCTTTCCCTATACAAAACTCTCAAGCTCTTATGACTACATCGTGAATATTATCAAACTAGAAGGAATAAGTTTATATTTATAGAGGTATAAATATTTTCCTACAAGAAAAAAGACTAGCCAAATATGAAAATTTTTTGTCTTCCTTTTCCCAAAAGGAAACCTCAATTATAGTAAGAAATTCAGGAAAAATACTCAGCGAATAGATAGATATAAAATATGTTATTCATGTATAAAATTAATATGATGTAGGATTGACAATTTAGAAATTAGCATGACTAAATATATGTATAAATTATGAGAAAATTCACGTATTATTTTATGCAGGATAAAATATGGAATAACTATACATGTATTACTAATTCCTCCATAATTATTACATACATGAAATAATATATAAATTTATTCATAATTAATCCATACATTACTAGTACTTGCATACTCTAAGAGGTGTATTTTTGTTGCATTTCTTAGAATTAAGAATTTCATACAATTCAATATGAAAATAAAATACTCTCTTTGTCTCATTTTATGTAGCACCCCTTTTTTTTTGGTCCGTTCAAAAAAGAATGTCACCTTACTCTAATCGAAAACAATTTACCTTTAAAATTTCTCTTTTACCCTTAATGAAATGATTCTCAGTCATATAAATATCTAAGAATGATTATTTTAGACCACAAGTTTTAAAAGCCTTTCTTTTTTTAAATTAAATATCATGTCAAATTAAAAAATATCACATAAAATGAGACGGAGGGATTAGGATGCAAACGTAACACATTACCCAATAAAAAAGCTCCACTCTAGAACTAAAATATTATGACCAATGAATGTTGATCATGTGAAGATGTCCTTGGTGGTGACAATCAATATTTCTTTGTTGTGATTAGGCTCTTTGTATAATAGTAATTGGCACATCTATCTTTTTTGTGTTATTGACATCATCATTGGGACGTGAATCCTTCTCCTTTTGATCACCTACTTTTGAGTTGTCTCCTATGATGACCATTCTTATATCTTCATGAACTCTTTAAGGCCTAACTTTTTCTATCACATATTACTTCTTTCTAGAACTTTCTTGTTGACTTCTCACATTCCTTATTATTATAGATTGAAATTATTTTTTAAAGTATGTATGGAATTAATCTTGTCCGTACATAAATCCACACAATATATATATATATATATATATATATATATATATATATATATATATATATATATATATATATATATATATATATATATAT